>WEDG01010246.1:0-44040 GCA_017591395.1 Schistocephalus solidus | reverse complement strand
GCAGTTACGCAATTGCTGCTTAAATGGCGAAAACCAGTTTATTCAACGCCTAAATGTTTTGAAATTCAAGTTCTAGATTAAAAATAAATTTAATGCGCTTGTAAGCAAAGGCCATTTTATTAGTGTTAATGCACCCGAGTAAGGTGGATTCAAATACATTAGAAAGAACATTTGCTATTTCTACCTGTAAATGTTAGAGGAAGAAATTTGCAAAATATCCCGGTGATCTACCGTTGGTAAGTCGGTCAGAGTACTTTTAAGGCCGTCAGGAGGCGAAAAACACCAAGTCGGGAGATTAAAACAGCAATTACATTCAATTTGCCCGCTGAAAGGTAGTATTTGAATCTGCTTATCCTTATATGTAAGGCGAATACCATCTCAATTGCACATGCATCAGCAAAAAGTAAGAAGAAAATAACTAGTCAATGAACTTTAATTTATTATCACTCTTCAAAAGTTGTGTGTTGATTTGTACGGGAGTATTTTTTAGCATCTCAAAAGTAAAATGCGTTGTTTTTGTCACTTCAAAATACTCTTCCTCCCAGAAACAGATTTCAAAATGTAATGTGAGGAAAATATAGTGTTAGGCATCATGTACAAGTTGTTAACGATCGGGGAAAATGGACACAATGACCACTGCACAAAAGGGAGAAACTAGTGGGTTAGGGGCAGGCACAGGGTTATCAGGTGTGAACCCAGGCTGGGAAATCACAAGAGACGCTGTATCGGGTGGAGAAGGCTGTGCTGTCGGGGCGTTTGAAAAAGGCTCCGGCATATGCCACCTTCAGGCGGTCAGTCAACCGAGACTAACTCGGTGCAGTCGTCATGAACGATGTTGAAATGCTTGTCTGTGCGTGATAGAACTCAAAATGGTCCGTCGAAGGGCTGTTCTAGTGGCTTGCGAACACCATCTACACGGAAAAACTCGAAAGAACCCGTTAGCAAGTTAGAGTGGATGTATAACTTACTTGCCAGAGTGCGTGGAGATATGGCTCGGAGATTCGCTGTTGCTTGGCTTAATATTTGGACATTATCAGTAGGATCCATATCGGCAAAGCTTTTAATATGCCCGAAAAATAATCCCCAGGAATCCATAGGGTTGTGCAGTAAACAAGTTCGGCAGAGGAGCATTCAGAGTCGGGTTTGAAGTTGATACGGATACGGAGCATGAATAAGAGCAGGTGCTCGCTCCAGTGAGAGGGGTTGTTATAGGTCCGGAGCGAGGTTTTGAGTCGACGGCGAAAACTCTCCACTAAACCGTTGGATAGGGTTTGGTAGGCCATCAGGGGCATGCGAGAACATCCAAGGAGATTCATAAGGCAATTAAGAAGTCTCAATTCAAATTTCTGACCTCGATCGGCGGTGCTGGCTGAAGGAACACCATAATAGGATATTCAATGTTCCAGAATGGCGTGAGCGACAGTATCCGCAGTTATATTTGAAATTGGAGTTGTGATGGACCATGGCGTAAATCGGTCAATTGCAGTAGCAAGTAATTACAACCACGGGATATACACATGTGCGAAGCGTGCGTCAGGTGCAAGAAAAGTGCCAATAGGGCTTTTTTGTGCCGTCCAATTTTGAATTTTTGACAGTCCATCCATGCACTAGTCCATTGGTGGATATCAGTGTTCATTCTGGGCCAGGCGAAACGCTCGCTGGCGAGACGCTGCGTAGCACGGATGCCAGGATGAGCAAGATTGTGCAACGAGGTAAAAACTTTCGTTTCATCCCGTTTAGTACTACAGTTCAAGAGGAAGCGCGCGAAACGCCACCCAAGATGGTACCACAGCTAGTAAACAGAGGAATGGCCTTGATCTGAAGGCCAGTATGTTCAAGGTATTAAGGAAAATTCGGCTGTTGCTGCAGTTCCAAAATGCACTTCAAGTCCAAAGAAGGGTGGGTAATGGCGTTAATTCCAGGTCGGGAAAGATAGTCAGCGACTTGATTAGAATGGCCTCAAAGAAATCGAATATCTATGGTGTATTGAGAAATGAAATCGAGATAGCGGGCCTCTCGGGGTGAATACTTTTCAGAGGGATTACATAAGGCATAAGTAAGCGGTTTGTGGTCCGTTATAAAAACAAAAATCTCTACCTTCAACAGAGTTACGAAAATTCTTAATGGCTAAGTAAAAAGCGAGGACTTCTCTACCAAAAGTGCTATAAGGAGTTTGGGAGGGTGTCATTTTGACAGAGATGAAGGCCAATGACTGGATGCCCGTTGGGGTCTGTTTTTGAAGGGCTGCATTCTTGGCGCAATTGTAAGTGTTAGCAACAAAAGACAGCGGAGCATCAGTTAACGGTTAAGAAAGAGTAGATCTATCTGCAAGGGTCTCTTTGAAACGTTTAAAAGTGTTCACAGCTGTGTCAAAAAAGAAAACTCCCGGTTGCTTCCGCGTAAAAGATAAGTGAGAAGTTACATTAATTGAGCGCAGTGAGTGATGGAGTGACAATAAAGGTTGACAAGGCCTTTAAAACGGCGCAGTTGTCGGAAAGAAGTAAGAGTAGGGAACTCGATAATAATTTAAACTTTTGGCGTCAATGGGATGACAATCGAAATCATCTACACGGCTTCCTCGGACAGGATCGCGGGAACACCAAAAATGAATTTAGTGGCGTTAATAAAAACCTCAAATTGGAGTAAGCATTAGGAAATGAGACGTAGGTGTTGTAGGTGTTCGTGCTCAGTGGAACTTGTGACCAGAACATCATCGAAATAAATAAAATCATAGGGTAAGTCGCGGATGACTTCGTTGGGGAAATGTTGAAACGTTTCAATGGAGGTTTGGAATCCAAAAGACATCCTGACGAACTCGAAAAGGCCAAATGGTGTCGCAAGTGCCGTTTTCGGGATGTCTTCTGGAGCATCGGGGTTTTTTGGAAGGCTTTGACTAGGTCAAAGCTGGAAAAGATTGCTGCACCGGCTAGGCTGGATGAAAAACCATGGAGATGGGTAAGCGGATGTCTGTGCGGAAAAGTGCAATTATTCAACCGTCGTAATCACCGCATGGTGCCCAGTCAGTTAGAAACCTCTTGCACACCGTATGTAGAGGAGCAACCCATTGACTAGTGGATGGCCGCACTATGTCTAGCTCCATCATTTGTTTGAACTCGGCCTTTGCGATAGCTAACTTATCTGCGGCTAAACGACGATAACGGCTAAAAATGGGTGGTCCAGTAGTTGAAATAAAATGCATGACTGAATGCTTAGTAGGTTGATCAAACTGTGAGAGTTGGGTGATAGCTGGAAATTCCGAAAGCAAACGATGCTAGAGAGTGGACGAAAGGACTGTTGAAATGCATGGACTTTGGGATGAAATGGAACGAGTTGAACATTGATAGGATAAAGTGGTCATCAGGTCGATAAGTTTATGAGGCTTCGTATCAATGAGGGACCAAAAATGATATGAAATTGGCTCCAATAATGGCATTACAAACGTGGGCAATGGTAAATATCCAGCAAACTGGATGTCGTAAACCAAGATCTAGAGTAAGAGGTCGTTGACCGAACGTTTTAATGGAAGTATAATTAGCTGCATGGAGCGAAAATGAAGAGTTAGGTGACTTACGACCCTTCAAAGTGAGTACTATTAGCCTGATGTCAGCATCAATGTTCACAAGGATGTTACGGGTGGAATTCCTGTCGAAAATGTGGAGACAGCGACTTGGGGAAGATGGACCAACCAAGTTCGCTGCCACTTCTGGTTGGCAGTTAAGTTTTCCACCAGTAATTTCTTGTAACGACATGGAGACCCGCAGTGATGGGCATTGGATCCATAAATGTGATGGTACCAGCAGAAACCGTTGTTTATGGATGGGCCCGAAACTGAAGTAGGAGACCTCGCTCTGTGAGTATTTGAAGGGCTTCAACGGCTATATATGCGACTAGCACGAAGCTGGAAAACTTTAAGGGTGAGCGCATCTAGGCGTTTTACAAACTTCCTCTATGGCATGGCTAGAAGCATTAACTGAAAGAGGTGGTTGACAGCGCTAAATGATGAGGTCAGCTGTCTCAGCAAGCACTTTGATAGATGAGGAAGGGATAGTAGGCACAAGAATAGCTTTCACCTCAGAATAAGAAGAAGAAGAAGAAGAAGAAGAAGAAGAAGAAAGAGAAGAAAAAAAAGAAGAAGAATAAGAGGCGATCACTGGAATGTGGTGTTTATTGGCCTGACATTTTGGATTCTCTCTCGAACCCATCATCAGAGACATAAGCAGAAAGGTAGATAGATGCACAAGGTGAACAGCATTTATAGCACATAGTGGCCACGCGATCACATGTGTGCTAAAATTAGCAGCTATCGCCGTCACCGCTGGGGTCGTAATTGATGTCATGATAACTTGGTCGTCCGCATCCGAGTCAGTAATGGCAGTGATTTCATCATTCATGTTGGATGCGGGCGTGATAATAACCCGACAATTTGGCTCACTGTCATTGGAAGTGTCGGTCACCCACGTCCTCTCCACGTGACACATTTCCCTTCTCAGCCGATGCATCAACACGGAATACGGGAACAGGAGGTCATTGCGCTTGTTGAAAGGTTGTGGGCCTGAGAACCATGACACAAGCAGCTCGCGGCTCACACGGCTATCACCTTTTGCGGGGATTTCGGCCTCATCAACTTGAAAATATGGCCGTGTCCCGTCGAGTGAGCTGCAACCTGATAGCCAGCGTCTTTCCTCCTCACCGCAGCCGCATGCTCGGCTATTCGCATCCGGAGTAATCTCCCGGTTCTCCGACAAAGTTGCTTTGTTGACAACTGAACCGGATCCGGTGAACGGCGCCAGACGTTTCCTGCCATGGCAGCAGGTCTTTCAGCCTCATAAATTGGTGCTTGATGGTTGCCTCTGGCCTGTGTGCCACCCTAACTCCAAGTGGAGTGAGAAGGCGGCTGACGGCTTCCGAGACGTACGGAGGAGCTCACCAGAATTTAGGGCCGGTTGGGTTTAGTCTCCCTTGTTGTTTGCGTATGCACTGGTTGAAAAATTTGCGCAGGTAACCATTCACTCTCAGTACCCGTCGATGATATTTCACCTCAGCAACCTTGTCTTACATTTCACTGCAATGCGTCTCGACGCGCCGGTTTAGTGCCCTCACGCAACTGCGTTTGTGACTGATTGGGTGATTGCTGTTGAAGTTCAGTACTCGCGTCGTATTTGCTACTTTGCTGAACACTTTGGTTTTCAGACCACAATCTTTGCGGCAAGCAAGGACATCCAAGAAGACCAGCTGGTTGTTTTCTTCCTCCTCCATCGTAAATTGAATGTCAGGGAAGACGACGTTGAGACGTTCTTTGAATGTCAGCACCTGCTTCCGTTTGATGACGACGAAGGTATCATCCACATATCGAGCCTAGAATTTTGGTTTGTGGTGTCGGAAGACCAGCGACTCCAACCGTTGCAACACTGCCTCGGCTATGAGTCCTGAAATCGGCGAACCCCTTGGCACGTCCTTCACCTGCTCGTAGATTGTTCCGTCAAACGTGAATTACGTCTTGAGACAGAACTTCAGGTGTTGGAGGATTTGGGTCTGTCCGAGGCGATTCTCCGTTTCATCGTTTTTGTCTCGTAGGATTAATCCGATAGTCTCGACTGCCATGTCCTGTGGAATAGAAGTAAAAGGGACATGAAATCAAAGGATACCATGACATCGCTTGGCAGGAAGCTTGCCTTTTTAAGTCTCGCCAAGAATTGTGTTGAGGAGCTGACTGTGGTGTCCGAATCAATCGTCAGAAATTCGAGACGTTGAGACAGCCATTTTGCCAGTCCATAGGTTGGCATTCCTTTGAGTGATACGATTGGCCGCAGAGGAGCATCTTCTTTGTGCACTTTTGGGAGACCATACAATCGTGCCAGGGTCGTTTCTTGTGCTCTCGCCATGCGTCGATCGATCGGTGATATTGCACCTGAGTTCTTCATTGCCAACAGCGTCGCGCTGATCTCGTCTGTCAGCGTTTTTATGTGGTTGGATATGCATGGGACATAGGTCTGACTGTCCTCCAACAAGCTTTTGGCTTTCTGCATATAGTCTGTCCTGTCCAATACGATCATTGAACACCCCTTGTTCACAGGCACGATGACGATGTCATTGGCAGCCATGAGTTCCTTAAATGCATCACATTCGACCTTAGAAAGCACGTCGCACGGCCTGTGAGCCATAAGTAGGGATGACGCTTGATGGTTCTTTGCTTCGTCTGTTGTTTCCGTCTGGCTGAGGATTGACCCCACTGCTGCAACCATGTTGGCAGGTTTGGCATCGGCTATGTTGAACGAGGCTTCATGTCTTAACACCTGCATTTGCTCCTCCATCAGCTCTTTTGAGGACAGGTTGTGCACCAGATTGTCGTTTTTGGATGACGTTGGAGCAGGCAGCTTACGAAATTTGTTCTCTAGTGCTGCTTCATGCGTCGCTCTTTGTTGGCGGGTTCGTTCGGCTACCCTATGCTGAAGCAGCTTTGTACCGTTCACGCAGCACGCAGTACCGTTCACTCGCAGCACTTTGCCTTCCTTTGGTCAATCCTCTGACGGTATTTGCTAAGCCCTGAGTCAAAACTCTCAAGACAGGCAGTCAAGACTGTCATTGGGTGACCAACCTCCTCCAATGACAGTGAAACAAATTGCCGGGTTATTATCACGCCCGCATCCAACATGGATGAGGAAATCACGGCCATTAAGGACTCGGATGCGGACGGCCAAGTTGTCATCACATCAATTACGCCTCCCCCAGTGGTGATGGCAATAGCTGCTACTTGTCGTACGCATATGATCACGGGGCCACTACGTACTATATATACTGTTTCTGGTGATGGGTTCGAGAGAGAATCCGAAACGTCAGGCCAATAAACACCACGTTCCAGTGATCACCTCTTCGTCTTCTGAACTTCTTCCTGGAACTGGCCTGTTGACTTCTATCAGCAATAGCTTGCACAGAGGATGGCAGCCGCTGGAGTAAATGCTGCTTGAAAATTGTGCTATCAAGCTTTTGACCGTCCACTAGCTGCTCCAGACGCCTAAGAAGCTGAAGACTTTTTGTATTGATAGAGAGATGCGGGATATGAGAGCCGCCGTTCGAGCAGTATATGGAACCTCTGTAGGTGGACTATCGATAATATCTCGCAGATCAGTAGCAATGTCCATTGGCAATGCCGCCACGACATAATGGGATTCCAAATCCTCTTTTGTAATTTGCCGCAGGGCAAATCGTGATTCGACTGTGCGCAACCACAGCGCAATATCACTGACCCACATGGCAGGAAGGTTAAAAGTGTTAACGCCGGTTATTTTTTGGCGGGTAGATTTGGTGGTCATAAGTAGGGGAGGTCGGTCAGATAATTTGTCTAGATGACTGGCGCGTTGGCGGGGTGGCTTAAATGCAGCAATGGTGATGGTTGAAAAGTTTAGGCCCCTTAGCCAGCCGATCGAAGCTGGTAACAATAATACACCGAAAGAAAAATATAGGATTATGCGAGTGGAGGTGATTCGTGATTCGTGATTCGACTGTGCGCAACCACAGCGCAATATCACTGACCCACATGGCATATAGGATTATGCGAGTGGAGGTGATTCGTGATTCGTGATTCGTGATTCGACTGTGCGCAACCACAGCGCAATATCACTGACCCACATGGCAGGAAGGTTAAAAGTGTTAACGCCGGTTATTTTTTGGCGGGTAGATTTGGTGGTCATAAGTAGGGGAGGTCGGTCAGATAATTTGTCTAGATGACTGGCGCGTTGGCGGGGCGGCTTAAATGCAGCAATGGTGATGGTTGAAAAGTTTAGGCCCCTTAGCCAGCCGATCGAAGCTGGTAACAATAATACGCCGAAAGAAAAATATAGGATTATGCGAGTGGAAATTGCTAAGCAAATAAATGAAACAGAAGACGCTATCAACCAAAGAGTCACCAATGTTAAAGACGAATCCGTGTATCCTTATATGCAAAGCGAATGCTATCCCCTAGCTTATATGCGACAGTAAAAGTAAGAAGAAAATAACTAGTTAATAAAACGTAACTTATCGTAAAATTCTACAAAAAGTGGTGTGTGTCGATTTTGACGCAACTATTTAACCTCTAAAACAAAATGCCTTGTTTTGTCACTACAAATAATGGGGGTCATGGTTTAGGATTTTCAAATTTTTGTTGAGAAGATTTCGATATGCCAGGTGTGCAATACTTTTAGTTGACGATTATGGATAGATTCGCTTTTATTCCGCCCAGCAGCGCCAGAGATTTACCATGAGTCATAGATCAGCCAAGATTTCACAAATAATTTATATATGTATGTTCTAAGTCAAGCAATTTCAAATTTTCGAAGGATAAAGCCAAACAATCTGCAAATCTCAGAAACTGACACTGCACAATGTGTCAAAATATTGTAACTTGTCGGAAGAGATATGTGCAGATCGACAAGACATCATGTCACAGGTATATCATGACCATTCGCCTAAACTCGTGCACAGAAATGCGTCAACCTTAACGGTCGAATCGTGACCAACAGACGCATATATTCCGAAATGCATAGTAATAATAAGAGGAACAGGAAAAAGAAGAAAAAAAGAAAAAGAAAATAATAAAGATAAAAATAAGGTGAAGAAAAGATCGCCGGAGCAAGAAGTTTATTGGCCTGACGTTTTGGAGTTTCATTGAAAATAATCATCAGGGACATTCGCATGTAACATTGATGGACGCGTAAGGAATGCAGTAGTTATAGGACGCATTTTACCACACTGCCACCTGTAAAATGCAATAAGTAGCCCTACTGTTCATCGCTGGATCGTACTGGGTGCGACGGTTGATCGCTAGTCTGCTTCCGAGTCCTTAATGGTTGATATTTCATAGCAGTTGTTGATACTTGGCGTAATGATCACCTGGCAATTGGGCTCATTGTCACTGGAACTATTGATTCCTTGTGCCCTTCTCGTGTAGCTAATTATTCTGCCTAGGTAAAGTCTCGGCACCCCTCTATACATTAACCTGTCCAACACACATATTTACCTTCCCACGAGTGTCAATATTTCCCTCTAAAAAAACTAATCAACTCTAATCTATTTTGTTCTTTTTTCAACCATATATGCAGGAGTTTCCTTTTACTGTTTGCTAACCGTTTTTCATATCAGATTGCCTAGTTTATAGAGACGAACTGATCACCGCACAGTGTGTGCTTACTCGTTCTTAAGTTGAGTGGAAAATTTATTTTATTTTCACATACCATGAAGTTGCCCTTATGGGTGTCAACTAAAACAATTTTTTATTTATATCCGCTAGAGATCCTGGTGCTTATTACTCAATTGCGGGTTGGAGGTATATGATTCAGGCAGTTCATGGCTCACGCAGTTATCCGCCCTTCCAAAAAAATACATCCTCGTCCAAACTTTAATTTTTGGCCGGTTCCGTTGAATGAGCCGTGACCTGGGAGCTAACATCCTTCGTCCTCATTGCTGCAGCATGTTCGGTCACGCGGGGGAGGTGCGGTGACTAAGAGTTCCGGTGGCATGAATACTCTTGGTAGTCATAGGTTATCCATTTGCCTTGCTCCCTCAAAAGTTGTGTAGCATATCTCGTCAAGATCTGCGCTTAGTTTCCTGTAGACAGTAATGGATTCGTGAGCTTTCGGTTGTTTGCCCTTTTCCGAGAGATCATTTTCACTGACGGGTTATGGGGTCCGATTCGTGAATGTCGATCAATAAATGCCAGGACAGATGTCGCATATAAAATATGAAAATAAATCCGGGCCGGACTTCATGACTTACAAATCCCACGATGGGATCTAAACTGCCTGGCTAATTGTATACCTAAGTACCCGGGTAATGGCAGATCAACTTGAACTGTTACCTTTATCATTGGCTTCGATATGTCAGAATCAAGCATCTAGGATCCTGGTAACAAGGGTAAGATAAACATGAATAATGAGTAGCAAATGAGGATATACTAATAAAAGCCTCACAATATACCAAACGGTGCATAAATTTTCTGAATTTCATTTGGAAACACTACTAACCATCAAATTGGTGAGGATTTCAGGAGACACTAGAGAACAGGAATTAGGCTTCGCCTAGATCAGGTTCAAAGATAAAGGTATTTTTAGTGAGCTGCAGAAAAGATGGCGCAGGAAATATTTTCGTCCCAGAACGCTGTGAACCAACTGACTCCTAAGTTTAATTTCAAGTAAGTAGCTATCAACTGCATATGTCGCCTTTCTGCTACCGAATGTTTTTTTTTACGCTCATAACGCAACCTCAGACCAAATTATCCCCAATAGAAACGTGATCACATGCATTCCCTAAGGTTTCTTATCTGGTAGAATAAATGCTCCAGTCATTCGAAACTATGCGTGCAACAACCCCATTAAAATGTGGAAATATAACACGCAGAGCCAAGAACCAGTGTGTTTTTATTGTTTCTTATCAAACTAGGTATAATAAAGCCAAACTCCAAAAACGGCAGTTATCGATTTTGACTTGAAACTAGCCATCTATGTCTTACCATGTAAACTCTTTTTTTTGAGGCCGAAGACGGTGACCTTAACAGCCTGTACAATGTTGGAACTCATGTAAAGGACACTAATGAACCCATTGAGTTTGTACTACCTGTTTTGCTTCGTAGAAAAGCATGTTATTGATGAATTAGGAGCATAAATAGTCAGCGAGACGAGCGCGCGTTTCAAGGACTGGGTTCAATCTCTTATCACTCCGGCTCATTTAAGAATATAAATCTACGAAGTTTTCTGTTGCAGCTTTCAATTGACAGCAGCATCTCCAATATATACTGGGAGGAAATTCTAAGGTTAAACCAACCCGTTGGAAAAGGAGAATCCGCACATGTCTAGCCTTTGTCTAGTGAACGCGTAGTTTCAATAGGCGACCATGGAGGTTGGTCATGGTATCAAATTCAAAGTAGTCATAAAATGCCAAACTGCAATCCAATTCTTTTAATAATGCTGAATGTTCGTGGGAGATCCCTACGCATTTGTCTATAACTCAGAGTAACCAGATTTGAGTTTGCTAGATGGGTTGCCTAAAAAATAAGCTTTGATCCTTAGCCATTTTGATGGCCCTGCTTTGAATTCTGTCACCACTGTTTTGATCTCGGAAAGACCATGGTGTCCAGGCTTGCATGGCGTGACCAAATGTTCTGAAAATCTAGAAAAAGATGACTTCAACAAATCATAAAGTCATCACTGACGTGTAACATGGACATCACGCTTTTCCCGTCTCGAACAATGAGCCGATGGTTTTAAGAGTATGGTACACTTACCGACGTTGAACCGAAGAGGTCAACGATTTGCTCATTCCTCTAGTCTACCTTTGGGGTAGCGCTCCAAATGTTTATCCCAGTAAGCATCACTTCTGCACAATCGCCCATGCATACTAACAAACGGGCCCAAGTTATGAACCCTGGAGAACCCCAGTCCCGACCACAATGGAATTGATTTCTCTGGATCAACACCTGACACCGACTTAAAAGGAAGTTTTTGATCTGCTGGAGGCAGTTATATGTGAACCCTGCTCCACTCAGCCTGTATAACAGCTTCTGGTATTAAAAAGTGTACAAACCTTTTGAATGTCAATGAACTTGAGGTGAACCACGTGCTTATCTTCGAAAACTCGAGTTCACCTCTGGAGAGATTGCAACATATTTTTCGTGTGAGATTTTCCTTACCGGAACCCCCTGTCGGCAATTCGATAGTAGATTGTGGACCATTGTGGTTATTTTTTAATGCAGTAAGTATATTATTATTTACTAGCCCTGAATTTATCTGCATTCAAGTACAGGCAGTATGAACTGATTTATTTTTCTGTCGAGTCCGCATTTGCGTTAGCAGAGTTCAGGTCTTCTTATCCTCTTTTGCGCAAACGAGTCAGATAGCAAGCGCATGGTCAAAGCATCAGTTTGTTAAACAATTTAAAAAAGCTGCGTATTAATTATTTTTTACCTCAATTCGCCAGTGGAATAGCCAAACTAATTTATTGTTCGCTGAAAGCATATATGATGTCATAAAGTAGCTGTTCATGCATAGTTTTATAGGAATTCTACAAAAGAAGCATAACGGCCATTTGAATATCGTGCAAATGAACATTAAAGCCTATATAATGGGAATTTTAAACCATCGTTGACTGGCCGGTATTACCTGGATAATTATGTTGGAAACCCGTTTAACCAGATTCTCTAACAATCCTTAAACGAGGATTGTCCTTATTGTCTATGATCCTTATTCATTGGCGCAATCGTGCAGACGCAAAGTGGTACAATCTCAGCCGCAACTTTATGTTTGATGTAAAGTGTATTTCTTAGCATTTCGAAGAATACTCCTACTTCCACTTCCGGATTTGTGACAATACTGTAGTGTGTCTCCGGTTGCTTTCTTATCTATTCAACCTCTTGAGCATTTCTAATCACGGAGGGTTGCCAAGGGTTCTTTCCAAACTTGTAGCACTATTCACCGAAGGGGCACTAACATCGTTGTCACTGTTTGCTCTTGCGATGACATTTTCGCTTAAACTTAGTTAAGTACTCATCAGTTGCTTAGGTACAGACGGTGCCAGTGACGAAACGCATGGCTGACTGAACGCGACTATAAGGGCGCAAGAGGGCTGAAGAAGATAGCAAGTTCACAGACATGAAAGTAGGTGGTACACGAAAAGTTGAGCAAAAAAGCCTGAACTAGCAGAGGCAGGATGGACGACCGATATCCGATATAATTGTATTCTCGCTGCTGTGGCAGTAACTGAACGGGTGACATTTTCAATACCCGGAGTAGTTGTATAGCTTAAGCCAGTGTCCCCTGAACAACGCGGTGCGAAACGAACTGACAGTTTCTCTACTCTGCTGGTATATGACCCTGACCTATTGGTGGGACGAAGTACGGGTGGACGGCGTCACATGGTGTTATCAATGACTGGAGTTTCTACAGGTGGCCCAGTCCATCCCGTCCCCGCAAATCAACTAACGGGAAGTTGTTTGCCCAGATGGCTGTTTATACAGGGTGATTTACACATTAAGCATGTACCCACTACCTACACTGTTAATGCATAAAATATTGTCAATAACTCGCGCTAAGATAAAGGGTGAATGACTCTTCAAACGGTCTCCTGGTGATTAATAAGGGAAGTTAGCTTCAATAATGAGTTATAGATTCGATGTTTGTTCGATCCGCCATTTTTATGAGCAGAGTGAATCGTGCACACTTTTGAACTCTTTGCTTTCTAGCCTTGTGCTGAAAAAGTCTTCTCCAGAACCGATAGTAATAAGGGATACAACAATAGTAGAAGGAATCAGTGGAATGAAACAAATTTAAATAAGCTATCCATTTTGTCTAACTGGGAATATACTTGGAATTATATAGCATTGGATTTTATTACCTTCAAAAATTTTAACTCACTGCCCTAGTCTATTTTTTTGCCAGTCGACGCCAACTAAACTACAAAAAAATAATGTGAACAAGAAAAAAACTTAAGGCTATGAGGGAAACGTTGCGTCTTATCTACAAAACGACAAAAGGATGCTAAAAACAGCAAAGGGGAGTTGGAATACAGACTCACAAAAACGTATCCCTCTTAGGTGTCAAGTTTTCTTGAAGATTGTACTATACTCTGAAGTAGATTCCGAAGGTTCTGCACCGAGGACGATTAACAGAGCATGCAGCTCAAATGAGTTCACGTCCGGAAGAGTGCGATCGGGAAATGAAAAGCGACCGTTACAATTGCCTAAAAGGGATTGAGGCAGATGAACGCAATTAATGGAGTGCCAAAGTCATTCAGATGTGGAAACAGAAGACGCCTTGTCGCGAGTCAAAGTTCACTGTTGTTTGTTTTTAGCCCATTCAAACGAGAGTACAAAAACTTTTAGGTGAACAAGAAAAGAGCAAAATGGAAATCGTACAAGAACCTACAATGTCAAGTTATACCTAAGCTCATCTCCTTAAAACGATCTAACACTCAAAGACAAGCGGAACCATTGCACTTATTAACTGGTTATAGATTACTAGGATAAGTAAAAAACCGAAAATAATTTGACTACCCCAGGGAAGGCTGATATGCCAAGCGAGGAGGTGGCCCAGGGATAGGCCTTAGGAAAAGGTACCTTAATTTATAACGGCGGACCAAACTCTGAAGTTGTAAAAGTAAATGGCGAACAATGACGCAGATAAAACGGGAATTAAATTATGAAAGCACGATTTACTATGGTGTCTGTGATTCAGTTCTATTGATTGTTTTATTGCAAAGTTAAGAAACACATATTGCCACCCTCTTAAAATCTCATTGATGATAAGTTTCCAGCTTGCAATCAGGCTGAAGAAAGGTTTTGGCGTTCATACAAAGGCTAATTCTAGTGTTAGAGTTAAGATCAATCCGAAAGCCTAGTTTGAGGGTCGAAGATGGCTACCCGAATGGCAGTGTCAGCTATGTAGATAGATGTATTGCAGGTGGTAGTTATATTTCTGACGATTACGAAAGGATCTTGTCCAGAATTCTCATTCTCATTTAACTGCCCGGGCCAATGTACACGAGCTGTACACTGTGTTTTATTTCGGTTTCAAAAGTATGAGCTGCATTATATGACGTAGGAATCAACGTTTTCTGTTAGACATCTAGGACAGAATGTTATCTACAGATACTTTTTATCAGCACAACTTTGGCATGTTGTCCTTACAAACTCGAGTTTGCCGGTTTCTAATATTGACATCGGATTCATTATCACCAACGAAGTTTTTCAAGTGTATTCTTTTTTTTGTTTTTTGCAATTTCTCAAAGTATTCAGGGCATGCCTAAAACATTGATGGCCGGCTTCGACAGTATCTATTGCGAATGCAAAAAGGAACTTCCTCAGTAGTGGATGCCTCAATACTGCAAATTATGAAAAATGGAGAAACTCAAAATCTGTCTTCTTTTTCAAGAAGTTAAGAAGATGATTACAGGAAATTATATTGTTTATAATACACATTTAAAGATTATGCATTATCTAACCCGTAGCGAATCCACAATACTAAAGAACTTATCCAAACAGATCCTGCAGCATGTGCCTGCAGTTGGTAAATGCAGTAATTACGACGTGAACTCCGCTGTACTTTTAGAAGGACAAAGTAATTGCACATGCTACATTTCCATTACCTGAATTCATATGCTTGTTTGAGTACGAGAACAATTTGCTACTTGGGTACAAGTAGGCAAACACTTTTAATTTTGTTGCTTCCTGTAAAAATGCAGCTTTCGAGGTCGCTGGGAAAATTCGATTCGCTATTCAGTAAATGCTGCTCTCCACTCGAAACAAAACGTTGCGGGTAATGCATCAATCCTCCGCCGAAATATAGAAATGTATTTTGAGCAGCAAACGAAGAAGGAAATCGTATTGATCCTAAAATTT
The DNA here is from genome assembly GCA_017591395.1 of Schistocephalus solidus. Taxonomy (NCBI): domain Eukaryota; kingdom Metazoa; phylum Platyhelminthes; class Cestoda; order Diphyllobothriidea; family Diphyllobothriidae; genus Schistocephalus; species Schistocephalus solidus. Next base: position 28,679 of record WEDG01010246.1, on the reverse strand, counting down.
GCCGGTTTCAGGAAACATCCTCTACTGAGCAACAGTCAGCAGCGCTTTGAACCACAGTCCTGACCCAATGTTCCTAGATGAGTGCGAAAACTACCAAGCCTTGCATATCAAGTTACGGATGTAAATTCATAAATTTTTGAAAGTAGACTCTCGCTTTTGGTGGTTGTCAAGTCATGCTGGATGTCCAGTCTCGTCATACGTGAAGGTGTGGTTAGGTCCCATCGGATGAGCCGCGAGCCGGGAGTTAGCGTCTTTCCTCCTCATTGCTGCATGATCGGTGATTCGCGTTCGGAGTAGGCCCCAGTTCCTCCGACTTGGTTGTTTTGACAGTGAGTCGTGAGCTGATTGGGTCAAGGTTCTCGGGTCCACATTTAATTAACAAGAGTGATGACTTTCCGTTTCAATAGGCTTGGGTGCGATTTTGTCCGAGCAAAATAATTAGCCACGCAGGGAGAGTTTGGGTGATTAGTACTCAAGGTTACAGCGAGCTAAATTAACATCTAATTATCGCGTTTAGAACCGACAATGCTGACGAAATCAGGACAATTAACGACTCAGGTACGGATCGATAATAAATCATTGCATCACCTACAAACTCGAGTAAAGAACACTAGTACTACTGATTATATTAGGAGTGTGGTTGCCCGACAACTGGGCGTTTTTAAATCTTGCACACCCTGTACCCATATTACCCTTTTCAGCAACTGCTCTGATGATAAGTTCGAGTGAAAATCCGAAAGTTCAGACGATTAAACTACTTGTTTCAGTGATCGCATCTTCTACCGAAGTGCTTCCGGGAACTCGCCTGCTCGCCTATATCAGTAAGCCTGGTTTCTTAACCATTTGGAATGGCGGCGCGAGTAACCTTCCTGAATTCATGCAAGAACCGGGCCTTTCAGGGAGTCAGCGATCTTGGCGGCATCTGTGAAAGGTGCCATCGTAAAAAACAAACCCACCGAGATACAAAGTCATCATCATCATCATCATCATCATCATCATCATCATCATCATCATCATCATTATCATCATCATCATCATCATCATCATCATCATCATCATCATCATCATCATCATCATCATCATCATCATCATCATCAGCCATATCAGTTAGATTATTTCGATGGTTGTGCCACACCTTCAAAACAGCCTGTGTGACGAATCTTTTAAGTCTGGAAACGTGACCCCGTGACATAGTCGTCTTTTTAATCTCGTGCGTCGTGTGTTTCTTCAGGACCTCCATCCCCACCCTTCCACGCCTCTTCATATCATCAAAGGAAATCACCCCACTTAGCAAGTGCTAATCGTGGGTACCAATAAAGGCATTTGTGAACGTCACCGATCGTTGAGCTTGGAAACGCAGGCAGGGGTCTGCTTGATAAGAATATGCAAGGAAGAAATTTAGAGCCAATTAAAACCCTAGAAAATGCAACTTCTACCATAAAAAGTTGAAACCACTGCGCACACACTGGGTCCTTCCTGAAAGCAACGTAGCCGAAAGCCAAGTTGGAGAGTACGACGCTGGCACCATTTTAAAGGAAGTCCAAATTGATCGATATTTTGAGACGCATTCAAGGACGATTCTTCACGGTGAATGGAGGACCTTTTTTGCTGAAATTTTTAGAAGTTTTGCTTTCAAAATAAAGCATTGCTCTCTCTCTAGTTGAGCGATGTAAAATCCGTTCTTCTCCGTAAAGTGTTTACAAATGTTAATGCACGAATGCCTTGTATGGTCGCCTGAACAGGACGAGGGAATAGTAAAGCCCTACTCACCAAAAATAGGTAGTCTTGCAATAAAGTTCAGGAAGGGCAAATATGCCCGTGTCTTAACGCTTTCACTAACCCTAACCTAAAACTAAACGGTAACCTTAATCTTAACCCTAGCTCTACCCTAATCCTAGACCCAACTAGTAACACAATAAAAACGTTAACCCTTGGTCCAATCATTACGCTAACGCCAACTCCGACCTTAACCTCAAACTTAAACCTAACCCTAAACTTAACCCTAACCTCCTTCTTAATCCTAAACATAATTTCCCTGACTTTGGCGCAAAGCCACTTGTATTTTCGGGGATCCCTTTCCCCGTGTCCTGTGTAGTTGGCACCAGTTAAATTTATGCTTACACTACGCGTACTATTGACTCGGTTATAACAGAACAACAAAAGTATATTGGACCTGAGAAAATTCATTGAAATCCTGACAACGGTTGTGCCATTCTTTCCAAATGTGAGACTATTTTTGTAAAAAAAATATTGAAAGGCATATAACCAGAAACTGCAGTAGCATACACTTTTCTGCTTTTCGGGAAGAACCGTCCACAGAAAGATGCATTTTTTTCAAATTCGCCCACCTATTTCCTGTAGGAACTTTCGAATTTAATAAGAGATTGACGCAGTCATTCACTTACAGCTGACGAGGAATAGTGGATGTACTCAAAGAGCTAGTAAACTTCACGAATGAAGGAGATTATTCATGCCACTGGTTCCAGTTGCAAGGAAGAACAACCTGCAATGACAGAAACAACAGCTGTATTAGCCTGAGCTAATCTCTCCCCTATTTTTTAACTTAAAAAGTATTCAGCTGTCGTTTTGCTCTCTTGGTGTCAAATTTTTCGTTTTTATCTGAGTCCGTAAACTTGAGAAAATATAACTGCCTTTGCAGGGATCACACATTTGCGTTCTCCGCTATTTACTCTGATCCCGAGGTGAGAAAAACTTTGTAACTGAGTAGCAAACGTCGAAATTGCATAATATTGCTTAAAACACAAAAAATACTGCAGTTCAGGGGGTTTATGCAGCATGCTAGCTTGCAACTGATGGTTTTTGCCTTAAGTAGATGTCGGAAATGCGGGGGTGTACAAGGCAGCAGATATTCCGAATTTAGCCATGAAGGGATGCAAAAACCTGAAAGATGTCTCAATAAGTCGGGCCAGGGCACAGCTCGGAAGATATTTTTGAAACCTCCACTTTATATATATATATATATATATATATATAATATATATATATATATATATATATATATATATGTATATATATATATATATATATATATGAAATGGAACCGACAAAGACAAGGGAGACCGGAATGGCCATTTCTGGCTTATTAGCCGTCATCAGCCAGTCATACCAAATCCAAAGTGTATATATATATATATATATATATATATATATATATATATATGCAAAGAGGATACACGACAGAGAATATGGGTAGATTGATACAGTCTGTTTCGGGCTTATTCTGCCTTCATTCAGCCAATATATATATATATATATATATATATATATATATATATATGTGTCACACAGCAGCAGAAACATCGTGAGAAACACGTGTCTGGGCTTTAAGCTAGTACCTATGTCGGAAGTACGGTATAACGTCGTTGCCATATATATATATATATATATATATATATATATATATATATATATATATATATATATAAAGTCTGTATGAAAGCAGGGATTCCTGAATGCCTGTATGTTTCGACTGGGGACATGCCTGCCCGAAATGAATGTAAATGACTTTGAACTAGTTCTCGCTATGCTCTCGCCTTCGCGTTGGTCACCAGATCAGTGTGTACCCAAGCAGACGATCCTATGTTCACGATTCCTCTCACCAGACGAAGCGTCGACTGTGCTCGAAGCGGCTTAGTCGATCGGCATGCACCAACGCAGTTGTTAATAGCTGTGTTTTAAGAGGCTTTTCTTCAGACGTGCCAACGGGCCCGACCAAGAAAGTAATTTACTTTCTGCCGGTTTTCCTGTACTGAACAAAAGCAGGTCCATGCACGAGGTTCTCCTCTTACTGGTCATTTTTGCCCATCTTTGCATGATATGTGCATCTGCCGGCTGTTAATCAGTCGCAATAAAAGGGTATGAAACAACAGGGAATGCAAATGTTTGGGTGCAAGGCATACTTTACGCCCGTTCAGAGGGGAATACTGGAGGGAGGGGATCCAGTGTCTCCTTACGAGGTGCCCTTGCGAAAGAAGTCATTTTTTGAGGGTGTACGATGTGTGGGGGGGGATTAACTAGCTGAAGGGACTGATGATCGAACCAATGAACCAGCTGTATGCAGTTGTTATTTCAATTTGCTCTGCATACCCGTGATAGCAAGAATCTGGATTGAACGCAGTTATTACACCGCTGCATTTGACTTCATTGGCACAAAAATCCTGATTAAGGCGTCAGACCTGTAATCAGAGTAGTCATCTGCACCTATTAAAAAACAAATGTTGCTTCCATACAACCAGGGTGACCATTGTTGTCACAGCCAATCTGATTTTGAATTCCACCTTGTACTGTCACGCCACTTCTCTGGGGACCACTGTTCAACGTTGGAGTCTGCATGGTTGTTCCCGCGAGTGATTACACTTTGTGAGGTATAGTTACGTACATGTTAAGGGAGGTGGGTAATCCTTCGAGACAGTATGCTACGGATGGACACTTTGGATTTCCGTAGCCCTGGTAGTCGATTCAACCCATGAAAAATTGAAAACCTATAAGGTTAATCAGTTTTATTTAATTTTGAAAAAACTCGGCTGCCTCGGTGGGATTAGAAACCAGGACAACAGATGCACGGCTTGAGTACAGGTAACACTTACCATCTGGACTACGAGGCCCCAACAGGACTCGCGATTTTAATCCATTTTGCACCACGAGGTCGTCGAAGTTTTAAAATTTGAGTTGAATGAATTATGCATTTCTACCACAAACCCCTATTATATTTTCAATTGCAATGCCTGTGCCAAGTCTTCCGCTTTTAGTTTATCTGAAAGCATTTTGGCAGAATAGTTGTATGAGGATTGAGCCACCGGCTCAGAGCGCGAATAAATACTGAAATATACTTATACGTAAATCTTTCACTTTTATATAATGTATAGCTGTCATAAAAGGGCAGAATAAAAGACCGTGACAAAGATTAACGCCTGGATAACGATGGCCACACATCAAATTCCTGTCCAATTTCATTTACTTTGCCTGAACGCCTGCTATATTCGTGCCGAAGTACAACTCGGAAATTCTAGACAGACAAGAGGGACGTCAACGAGGGAAAATTTGTCAGCCCTTGCACTCAAAGGAAAAGGGCATGAATAGGGATTGTCAATCAGCTTTCTGGATAATCTTAACATTTGACATATAAAACGATGGGGGGATTATTAGATGGTCTTTCACTGCATGGGTAAACTCCGGGGAAAACACAGAATAGTATAAACTACTCAAACAAGTAAATGAAACATTATACCGCGGTGTTGGTAAAAGGCTTAAAAGAACCATAGAATAAAAATTGAGGCACTGAGAATGAAGAGACGTAACTTCTCTATGAAAACTCAGACGAAAAGGAAGCATGTCCTGGAAAGAGTTACGTCTTTGTCATAGTAATTCTCATCACCACCATGCATCGGAGAGGTAAAAGCAACAGCCGATGCCAAAACTCTGCCCAATCAGATCACATGCCGAGTAAAGGCCTCGGAGAGGGAAGATGACGTGAAGCTGCTCCTAGTTAATCTTTTCCCACGGCAAATGATCGCACTCATCACATGAACAAATCTGACGCAGTAGACCCTTCAACGATGCAGCCGCAATTCCACCTTTGAAGGCTGCCAACCAAAGGCATACTTAAACTCTCACTTATAACGTCGGTCCGACGATGAGTCACTTCTAAATAAGACTTCATCCATACTCCTACTTCCTGAACTAGGAGCCCGTAGGTGATATGAGACAGATGCTGCAGTCGCGTCGAAGCACGCACTGCAACTGCTCTTATTTCAAGTCGGCTTTATTCGGATGAGCCGTTGGTGCACGTGCGAAGGAGGAGAACGATAGAATTTGATCCAAACCCGTTTCCAGCACTGAAGTTCCCCACTACAAACAACCAACTCCCCTTTGAAATAATCAAAGCACATTAGCAGTCATGGCTCGAAAGGTAGTCAACTGACGAGACGCCCGTGTACGTAATAAGACCGACGGTAAGGATTAATAGCTGATACTCTCACTTGCGTGAGTTTCGAGTTGCAATCAAAGAGAAGTTAATGTATGGTATGTGCATATGGGCTCTTTATCTTTGTTAATAGCTGCGCACACAATCATCCGCCATCATCTTCACTCTATTTTCTTACTGGAAGACGGTGAACGACGTGAACGACAAAGTAATCTAGATGCAGCGAAAGTTAATTCAAAATTTAACGCTTTATAATAAAAACAGAACCCAGCATATGCGCCTCAGACTGAGACGTTCGGTTAGAGTTGCAGATATGCGTTTCGAAAGTACCTTCACTTACCTTTTTCACCCCAGTGTATTGAAAATGTGCGTTTATTCAAACATTTGCGTCCGGGCTCCTTTCTCGTTTCGAGGCTGCCGGCACTTCTAGGCCACGGATGTCCAAGTAATTAAAAGTGAAGCGATGAGCAATTACTTGTTTTCTGCGTCAAAAGTCCTGGCCGTTCTAGGTCTGAGACTATACGTTCAGGAACCAACCTTTTAAGGTGAAAAATCACAATAAATGACCATTACGTGATTATTTTTTATACTGACAGTACAGGCACAGTCACTGTTCGATCTCATGTAATATAAACCAAAATTAAAAAATGCGTTTTAGACTATTAATCGTTACTCAAGTGAATTTATAATATTCCTTATCTTGTCGGCTTTTAAATGAATGTCTTCTTGGCCTCCTGGAAACCCTCACTCTATAAAATGCACTACTTAAAGAGCGTACATTTTTTCCCGTGAATTTTGAAGGACTTTACAAATTAGTATATATGTGGTAGAAAACATGGGCAAAATATTCTTTCTTGTACTTAGTTGATAGCAAATTGCATCTTTTTCTTCATATATTTCCCATAAAAAGGCCATTTTTGCTGCTCAAAAGTTTCTAATAGTGCAGCCTTTTAAGATTATACATTGTTCATTCCAATCGCATCTTATCTATTCAGTTATTAATATCCCTCATGAAGAATATGTTATAGTCTACATCCATTGCAAATTTCTATGAACACTATATGTTATCTTCTTAATGGCAAACAGGAAGGAAGGATATGCGTCTACCAAAGGTATAAAGACTGTGCACAGCAAAAAGTGAAACGCATGTTAAGCATAACTTCAGCTTGAGTAAAAAAATTGAGAAGACGTAATTTGCTATCAAATTAGTATAAGAAAGCATATTTTGCTCATACCTTCCATAAAATATATGTGGATTAATAAAGGTATATAAAATATTTCAAAAATGCGCACTACATAAGAATTCACTTGTTATGATTTTTATTTCTGGAGGCCGAAAAGATGTTCGATCATTGATATTTAGGTTATTCTCCAAGTTAATAAATATTACATATTTCAGTTGAGTAACCCTTCCTGATCCAAAACATATTTTAATATTAGTAAAGGCCTTTGGCAGATTTGGATAATTCGTTTGACCCCATTGAGGAAAAACTCGGCGGCCTCAGTGGGACTCGAACCCACGCCAGCAAGGGAAGATTTTAGTGCAGCCAACACTACAGCTAACTGAGCTATGGGCCCACCAGGAGCTGAGTTTAATCATGCTTGGGGCAAGTTACTCGCCCAGACTACTGCAGTCAGCTTACTGTATCAGAATTCGTGGATTCCATACGTAGAAATAAGCGTTCATGGGCTGTGAAACTTTGTCAGTCACTGCGTCACCGGGCACGGGCGGGTGAGGGAGATGAGAGTTTATAGGGGCAAAACAAGCCTACTGTCTCTAAAAAAATACTTCACGTGTGAGTCCCCGACGCTGAGCCTGCTTTGATCTGGAGCAAACAGTGGACATCTTCGGTAGAATCATAAAGGAAATTTTCAGGAAGCAGTACGAAAGGATAAGATGCGATCGCTGGAACAGGCAGTTTATTGGCTTGACGTTTTAGATTCTCTCTCAGACCCATTATCAGAGACAGTCGCAGGCAAGGGTAGTGAAGACACTAGTTGTGCAAAACTTATAGTACGTAGTTGCTCTCGCTATCACCGCTGAGGGTCGTACTTGATGCAACGATGGTTTTTTCGGCCCGCATCTGATTAGTTAATGGGCAGGAAATTATCATGCCTAAATCCAACATGACGATAAATTTACAGCCATTAACGACTCGGATGTGGTCACCTCATTTTGAATATATTTAACAGTTGCCCACAGTGGCCGACCATGGACTGAGGGCTTCTTCCAGGCCTGGCTACTTTCGTTCTCATTTTCGGTCTTGAGCTGTTCTACCGTGCCTGCTGAACAGGGTCCATTTTCACAGCAGGTTATGCGACCTTGTGTTACACGTGTGTTTGCGGACCTTAACATGCCCGCTTCCTTCTCTGTATAAAGATGTTTATTGTTGGACAGTTGATTTCAAATTTGTTCGGACAGTGCGAGTTTGTATGCTAATATTCTTGGTTGGGTGCAGGTGATTGACGTGAATACGTGATCTGATCACCCGAACTTCGCTTGGGCCAATCAGCGAACAGCAAGTCATCAATGTTTGTCACAGTTACGGCTTTCCCTTAATCTCCCATCCGAAACCATATAAAATAATCCCTCATTCTATGGTGTTTTGACTTTTGCGGCTTAGTTCTATCACAGATTTTATATGGAAGCGTATGTTAATATATATTAGGAATTTCACGGTGTTTCGTAGACTTCTGCGGACAATGGTCTTTTTCATTTTGGTACGTGTTCCATAGTTAGTTTCCTCAACTGATTTCCTAAACGGCACACTATTGGTGGTTGGCAGTAGTACGCAGCAAATAAAAATGCTCAATGGTATACGCTACGTATGTTTGTGTGGAGCATATAAAAATATATTTACAAATCCTACCTAATATCTAGGGGAACATAAAAAGGGTTCATGCTGTACAACTATGTGGAAAATGTCTGTAAGAATGTGGAAGGGTTTGCAAGGGCTTAAATATATAAAACAACGGTTTAAACATGCAGTTTATACTGCACAAATTTTCACCTTTCGCGGGAGCTTCTAGAACGTAACCCACACGATCGAGGAGGCATCAGTGTGGCCGCAAATTTTCCCTGGCGTTTACTGCAGTTCCGGTTACAGAATTATGCAGACCAACAGATGAAACTGACTAACTGACATGAGCAGTGATCCATTTGACTGGATTCTACAGCATTATTTAAGGAAAATGCTCTGGGATTAATGTGAGATTTGTTATAAGTGTGAATAACACCGATAAGTTAATAAAACCTCAGCCAGAAACCAAAATGCGGCAATGAGTCAAGTTGTATCTCATACTCATAAGTGCGAGTTGCAAAGCCTATTTTTACAAGCTGTTTAATGGCCAGTGCTTTTCAATCCCGCATTAATCTTCACTTGAGCACACACCCGATATCGGCTTCCGAAGACTGGGCCTATAATTCTGTCATGATCAGCCAGCTTACCACCATGGGATCGAAGTCAAATTTTGAATCCTATGTGATAATCTGTATAAAAGGAACAATTTTAAAGGAAAGGTCATTCCCTTAAGAGAAAACCGCATTTCTCTCCAGACTAGAAATAAAAAGTACATCGATTGCTGGCTAGTTTCGATTTCTTCCGGGGCTTGGGCTTGACTCGTGACAGGTAAATAGAAGTTGTCGCAGTCACTGGTTGAATAAAAAAAGAACTGCCTAAAAACCGAGTTCTACTCATGACGGTTATGTTCGTGATAAGACACGAGAATAGGTAACACCTCGAGTAAAGGTGACCTTGCGCAAAATGTGAAGGAGGTTAGGGCGAGGCGTAAGTGCATTTGTAGCACAGGGGAGAGTACCTGTGCCCGTGTCCAGCCATTTTCGCTACTGAGAACAGGCACTTCTATCGGTAGGGACTGGAAGGAAAACTTTTCGACAGGATAAGCCTTTCTTCCACATATTGCTCCCTTAAAACTGACATAAAATTTCAATAGCTCTTTTGAAAAATTCATTAAAACTTTACCTTTTTGACGTCCTTAGGGCTTCTATGGCAGCAAGTAAGCCAGAATTTCCGCAACGGAACCCACGATGCAAACCCTTTCCACCCTCAATAAGAGATTAAGTAAATAGTTCTGTGGAGCATATTTGATCTTGTAAAAATCTAAACTGCCAACGAGAAAGACTGGTTTTCCACTTTCAAGTAAGTAAACAGGGATCAGAGACTGGATTTGCCTTTTGCTGTAATTCATGTCTCTCGAAATAATTACGGTAACCCAAGCCTCCCCTCTGATGGGAATAAATCAAGTGATGCTTGTTTTCGAAGGAAACTTTAATAAGGATATGTAAGGATATATAAGGATATTTAATAATCTGCAGTTGTGTATCTGTTCGTTGAACTGAATTGGGGGAAAATCAGTGGATGGAGAAACGGGAATCTGTATTAATATACTGACAACAGATAACCTAACATTAAACACTTCCTGGAGGCAAGAAATGAGGGGATTTGATAACATGCAAGGCCAGAGGCTGGGCGGGCACCGGTAATAAATTCTGTATACAGAAATTACTTTTTTTTATTTGTGAGGGCTCAACGCGCTCCCAAATTGAGCAATTATTCTCAAGACTCCAGACCGGTTACGAAAGTGGAGCCAGTGGCCTAAGATAGTTGATTCCTTTTTTGCGTACCACTTTGTATTCACGTATGTCTCATTCCAGATCTCCTCTTCTCTGGCTTGCACTGAGAACGAAGATTTAGGCAGACGAGTATATACAAAGGCTCACCAGAGCTCACGAGTTTCAGTTATCATGACGCACGTTGGAATTTCAATTTGGGACAGCCTGTAATCGGTACCAACTCTTTGGTTAATAACCTACATAAATTTTCCGGAACTGAAGCAGAGACACCAATAAAGATATTTATTACGCATAAACTAGTCTCGGAGAGGACGCGTATTGCAAGTTTTATCCAGCGCCTGGTTCTAGTGGGTCTTAGTCAATTTCCGGAACATTTTAAAAAGTATCAAATAGTCTGAGATAAGTCAATTTGCGTAAGATCTGATAAAACAGTTGTGTTCCTATAAAGCGCCGTCTCAGTTTCACCAGCAAGCATTTTCCCGGGAAACTCGTGGTCGTTTGTTGCTTAACCTATCTTTCACTTATCTTGAAATATTCTTCTGGTCAGTTTGGGTACATACTGCGTCAGACCCACTCGGACAATATCGAGAATGTGGGCAACAGTTAAGTAAAAAATACAGGTTCCTATGGACTGAAGATGGTTCTCTAAAATCTTTTAAATATGCGTCGGCAGTCAGGGAGCTCAGTTTAGTTTCCGTGATCTTCACACACGTTTCTCCACCAAGAACCCAATGAGTTTATAGGCAAAATGCAAACAAATTCATGATACGCTCAATCCCAAGTGGGTTCTCCTTTTCGTCATATTTCTTTGTCGGATGTTTGTAAGTCAACTAATCGGCTTGGTTCTAACTGGAAATATCATCTGTTAGTGATGTTCGACTGCTCACGCTGATGGAGAATTGAGGGATTTGTCCGAACTTTTTTCATTGCAAGTTATTTCCAACAAGGGGAATTGCATGCGGATTCGGCTGACGCAGGAGGTAGGAAAAAGTTATTTATGGACCAAAACCCCAAACCAAACAAGGAGGTTATTGATTACATCTTAATCATTTGTTTCCATTTTCCATTTTTCATCCAGTCTTAGTTAAGCAACTATCTGAAGGAAATGCCAGCGATTTTGCTGAGACCTAAGAATGGAAGTTTGCAATATAATATAGTGGCGTTTCACCGACTTCATTTGCGGACGAAATGTACTCAGTCGATGGCTTCGGATAAGCCAAAAATAGTGAACGTAGTTTCGTTCGTTTTCGTCAAGACCTTTTTGAAGTTGTGCGTTCAGTCAACTTTACACGCATTTGACTCTATTTTTCCACAAATAAAGAAAACAGCAGATTTTTATCACTTTGGCCATCCTGCATTTAGAGATAACCAAACGACAGCGTTTGAACGTTTAAACAGGGATAACACAGCCGGACAAAAGAATGGGACCGGTATGCGCACTTCCAGGATGAAATCCAATTATATCCTTGCAAAAAGGTTCGAAAACACATGTTGCATAGACTAACATCGACACGGGCGTAGCAAGGTAAGTACTTGTGACTGATGCCCTTCGGCATGCATGTCCCTCAAGTGCAGGCTACTCCATAAAACCAGACACGAAGGCTTTTCAGTAAGAAAAGCGATACATTTTGGAAATTCGCTGAACCATAAGACAATAAATGCAAATGCAGCTTAAGCTGGTTCAGCATGAACTAGCGCTACCTTCTAGCCACGATGGATTCGTGTTTAAAACCATGTGCATATTTTCATAAGTTATACTACTGAATGTCTGTTGGCAGTTGGTGAATATTACGCGGTTATCCCGCTGTGGCTGATGGACTTCGGCCCGAAAATTCATAGAACCTTTTTGTCTTCATCCATAAACCAACAGAGATTAATTACTTTAATTATTAAAGTAGACGCATTCGTCGACATACGTGGTTTGAGACACTGGGATTCATCGAATTCTTGAGAGGTATGCCAGTAGGCGACCCCAGCCAAGCGTGAATTTAAGAATATTTGACCAGATTCAGCGGAAACATTAAATGCTTTTTCGGTCCTGCTTGCAGTTAACAGGGGTGGAAGTTTTTTATTCCCTGATCAGTAGTAAGACAGACTGGATGCATATTAAAAACTGCTACGCGAAAACGATAAACAAGACCGTTATATCCCCAATAACATCGTTGGGCGACCTAGGGAAGCCGTGGAGACCACAGACGAGCGACAATTACTCAAAATGAGACGATGTGATCGCTGAAACCAGTTTATTGGTCTGACGTTTCGGATTCTCACCCGAACCCAGCATCAGAGATAGAGGCAGATAAGGGTGATAGAGTCAGGTCTTAGGGGTCGGGTGCCGGGTTATTAGGCCGAAAGATCCATTGCCAAGACTGAAAACGTCTGGCGTCGTTTGTCGGTTTGGTGCAGTTGCGGACGAACCAACTACCTCGGAGAAACCGGGAGATTACTCCGGACGCGAATGGCCGAGGACGCAGCTGCGGTGAGGAGGAAAGACGCTAGCTCCCAGTTTGTAGCTCACTCGACGGCACCCGGCCATATTTTCAAGTTTGATGAGGCCGAAGTCCTCGCAAGAGGTGATAACCGCGTGGGCCGCGAGCTGCTTGAGCCGTGATTCTCAGGCCCACAGTTCATTAACCAGCGCAATGTACTCCCGCTCCATTATTGTGTTGAGGCATCAGCTGAACGTACAAATGAGTCACGTGGGGTCATTATCACACCCACATTCAACATGGATGATGAAATCACGGCCATTAAGGACTCGGACGCAGACGCCCAAACTATCATCGCATCAATTACGATCCCCAGTGGTGATCGCGAGAGCTGATAATTGTAAAACGCATGTGATCCAGTGGCCATTACGTACAATAAATAATGCTACCATTTCCCTCAATTACCCTTATCTGCGCCTACCTCTGGTGATGGGTTCGAGAGAGAACACGAAACGTCAATTCATTAAATTACTTGTTCCATTGATCGCATCCTCCCTTTCCGACCTGCTTCCTGGAAATCGTCTGCTCGCTTCTATCAGGATATATAATGTCACGCGGTTGCTCAAACAAACTACTAATCACGCTTCCTCGTCAGGCCGTTTCCTAGACTTGCCAAGCCTGTAAAGCGGAAACCCTTTGTACTCGAACGGATTCTATGCCCTTAGAGTAAAGGCAAACCGCCAGACACATTTATTCCTAAAGTTTCTACTAAATATTAAAATAATCCGATTGCAAGTGTCTGCTTTGGGCAAAAGGATGAGAGGACCTATGTCAGTCAGGCTGGGGGAAGGAAAAACAAGGAACGGTCCACTGTTGAGCACCAGTTAGCAGGTGGATTTGAAGAAAAATCTCCAAGGCTGCTGGCTAAAAGAGGCGCAATAGGTGCAAAAACATTATTTGCCTGCCACTTCGGATTCACGCTGGAGTCGATCATCAGAGACTAGATTAGCTAAGGATCGCGAGAGCCGCTAATTTTAGTACGCATGTGATCGCGTGATCACTACGTACAGTAAATACTGCTCACCTTGTCCTTCCATTACCCTTATCTGCGCCTGCCTCTGGTGATGGGTTCGAGGGAGAACACGAAACGCCAAATCATTAAATTTACTATTCCAGTGATCGCATCCTCTCCTTCCTACCTGCTTCCTGGAACTCGCCTATTCTCTTCTATAGGGAATGATTATCTCAATCTCCCTTGTCCTTGGTGGTTCTCCCTTCTGAAATAAAATCCGGAGATTGTTTGGCACGCATAGACTATATGCCTTGTTCTGTGTCCAATCCTCGCATCCGGTGACTAACTGGCTCGGATACTGAACTGCTAGTTGGAAGAGTGAAGTCAAATCTGGGCACTGAGCGTCTACGGCTCTTAGTGCATATTCACTACTAGAAGAAATGTGACGAGTATGAACCTATCACGGTGGGCTCAAAATCGTAGTTGGAAGCCTACTAAACTGTTGGGATAATTCGGCCATCTTTTCCTGCCCATGCAGCGTGATTTTGTCCCGACACGGGAGTTGAAGTCGCCCTTGAAGCAGCTGTAGCCGGCACGCACCTCCTCCAGCTGAACCTGTTCAGAAAATTGGGTCTCGATGAGAACAGCGATGTCCAACTTGTAACGTACCAGTTCTCAAGCAAATAGCGTCATTCTCCGTTCTGGCCTGTTTCTCCTCGGATTGACTTAAGCTGAGCGAACATTCCAGGCTACTAGTGTGAGGGGACCCACCAGAGCAGCCCACGGGGTACGGTGGGGGCATGGAAACGGGGCAGGTTGTTTATTTGATTGATTCCACCGCGTTTTTTTCAGTCTCCACGTTGCGGTTGGCATGCAGAAAACATGAAACTAAGCATTTGTGTATGGCACCTTTTCTATCTCCTTACTCCGCGAGGAACCAAGCAGCGCTGGCCCTAAATAGGGCTGCCAAACTCCACCATGGGTCACGGATTGATTTAAGTGGGAGAGCGGCATGAGTTAGACTGGGCTGCCCACGGTATTACATGTTGCCCTCATTGTAGGGTTTTTGACATGCGGATAGAAGGTTCAGAAGTCAGACCTACCAGGTGTGGAGTTACACACAACACCACAGACCCTCATCTGGTTTAGCCCGTTGGTCGAGGAGGTTACCGGCATGTGACCGCTAGATAGATAGCAGTTTCAAGGAGCCATTGGTGCGAGTTGGATGCCGGGTAAGCACCGCCATAGGAACATTCATCACCTACATAAGATCCTATTCTACCACCGCGTTGCGCCACCTAACTAGCACTCCTACACCTCTACCACTATAAACTAACTATAAAGCAATCCGCAGCTCACTGTCCTGGCGCTTACTCTGCTGTGAGGTGTACGGTGGATCACGTTGGGAATGACGATTGAAATGTCCCTCCCTACCGGGTTATGTTCTTGTCTCAGGTCTTGATCAGCCCAAACATACCCCTCAACATCATATCGCTTAGGTTATATCCGCGGCACACACGTATGGTGATTTGAAAAATTCCTATAATCCGAATCCTAAATGAGCATTTCGACAGGTAGGATATCGAATTGTGTTCAGTTATGCAGAGGAAATCAGTCAAGTCTTTGGACAAACATTGTAAGATTGTATTGTGGCGAACAGAATGCAAGCCGACTTTTCAGGGATGTAAAATTTTATATTCCATCGAATATTTTCGACGGTTTCTTGAGAAGCATCTTCAATTTTCGCCATTGAATATCCCTCAAAGATGCTGCTGGTACACTTTAATGGCAAAATGGCAGTGCTAAGGACAGTTTCATTTTTACAAAATCAATTGTACTATTTCGTAACGTTTCGAACTAAAAAAAAACTCAGGAATAAACTTGTGTGACAGTACTTTTTTTACTACACCTATAATTAGGACCGAAAACACGCATATAAATAAGAAGCCGTGACACAGCGTCACTTTTCTCTATCACAGCGTACGCGAAATATGTTCGGAAAATTTCTATCGGCAATTGAACATGAAAGAATATGGAAATTTGAAACGCAAGAAGCAGAAGATTGGCATTTTTTCGCAAAATCTTCGTGCATATTCGGATAAACTGTTGTGCATTATTAATCTTAGAAAAAGGGCGGAAAAAATAACCAAATATAGCCAAAAACGTTACTATATATGTATGGGTGGAACCGACAAACACAAGGGAGACCGGGAGGACCATTTCTGGCTTTTTAGTCATCATCAGCCAGTCATGCCGAATCCCAAGCGTTGACCACCTATGATTCGAACAGAAATAGGCGTACACCGATCTATTGGCTTCCAGAAGCAAACAAGCTCCGTATGGGTGGAAAAAGGTCACAAACGAGCAACCAATTACCAGGCCGAAGTCTGTCAAGTTTTTAATTGCAGAGAGGAGAGACGACAGAAAATATGGATAGAAGGATACAATCTGTTTCGGGCTTATCCTGCCTTCATTCAGTCATGCATAACCCAGGCTACCAGGTGCGACTAGAACACAAACATGCGCTCGATAACGGTGCACACAGTCCACACATTGCGTCAAGCAGATGGGCCATAAGCACTTTATCGAAACGAAGTTCATCAGAACCCCGCCACCTGTGATTCTCTGTCACTACAGAGCAGGTATTTATTCAAACAGGAATAGGCGCACACCAATCTATTGGATTTCCGTGGCAAAAAAGCTCCATATGGGTGGCAAACGTCACGAACAAGCAACCAATTACCCGGTCGAAGTCAGTCAAGTTATAATTGCTGAGAGGAGAGAAGACATAAAATATGGGTAGATTTATACAGTCTGTTTCGGTTTTATTCTGCAATCATTCAGCCATTCATAACCCGGACTGCCAGCTGGGACTGGAAACACAAGCATGCGCTCGAGAATGGCGCAGACAGTTCACACACTGTGTCTGGCAGATGGGTCATAAGCACTTCCTCGAACCGAAGTTCATCAGTACACCGCCACCTGTCATTCTCTGTCGCTGGAGATCGGGTATGTATTCAAACAGGAATAGGCTCACATCAATCCAATTGGCTTCCCAAAGCGTATTACGAGGAACGTGGCAAGACTGACTAACTTAAAGTCCACCAGCTGAACCAAGCACTATAATATGATGAGGGAAGCGAGAAGGGTCTTAAAACGTCAGCGCAAATAAAATTTGGTTCATGAAATCGACCCCGCTTCTTCTACGTCTTCTTCAGGAGATGATGAACGCGATTATATATATATATATATAGGGTAAATAATTTCTGAAATTATATAACTGTAGGGCATGGAGTCAGGTGATTCGGACATGAATTTTTAGGGTCAGACCCGAAATTTCAATGAACATTTGGGTCGAAGACAATCAACCACTGTGGAATAACCACGTAATGCCCATTCTACAAACAAGTAGTACTACAAGTAGTATGAAGCTTATATGCCAAGACGTTATACCGTACTTCTGACATAGATACTAGCTAAAAGCCCAGACACGTGTTTCGCCGATGTTTCTGCTGCTGTGTGACACAGCAACGAGGGGTTCGGCTCCTCAGTGGGTCCCCCAGCGTTCTCTATGCGATTTTCTGGTATATGGACTCCAAAGAATAATCGGGTAAATAATTTTGAAATTATTTAGTGCAGGACATGGAGTCAGGTGATTCGGACATGACATTTTTAGGGTCAGACCCGAAATTTCAATGAACATTAGGGTCGAAGACAATCAACCACTGTGGAATAACCACGTAATGCCCATTCTACAAACATGTAGTACTACAAGTAGTATGAATTTTATATGACAAAGACGTTATACCGTACTTCCGACATAGATACTAGCAAAAATCCCAGACACGTGTTTCGCCGATGTTTCTGCTGCTGCGTGACACGGCAACGAGGGGTTCGGCTCCTCAGTGGGTCCCCCAGCGTTCTATATGTGGTTTCTGGTATATGGACTCCAGAGAATAATCGGGTAAATAATTTCTGAAATTATTAAGTGCAGGACATGGAGTCAGGTGATTCGGACATGACTTTTTAGGGTCAGACCCGAAATTTCAATGAACATTTGGGTCGAAGAAAATCAACCACTGTGGAATAACCACGTAATGCCCATTCTACAAACAAGTAGTACTACAAGTAGTATGAATCTTATATGACAAAGACGTTACACCGTACCACTGACGTAGACACTAGCTAAAAGCCCAGACAGGTTTTTCGCCGATGTTTCTGCTGCTGTGTGACACAGCAACGAGGGTTCTGCTCCTCAGTGGGTCCCCCAGCGTTCTCTATGCGGTTTCTGGTATATGGACTCCAGAGAATAATCGGTAAATAATTTCTGAAATTATAAATTGCAGGACATGGAGTTAGGTGATTTGGACATGACTTTTAGCCTTAGACCCGAAATTTCAATGAACATTTGGGTCGAAGACAATCAACCACTGTGGAATACCCACGTAATGCCCATTCTACAAACAAGTAGTACTACGAGTAGTATGAATCTTATGTGACAAAGACGTTATACCGTACTTCCGATATAGATACTAGCTAAAAGCCCAGACACGTGTTTCGCCGATGTTTCTGCTGCTGTGTGACACAGCAACGAGGGGTTCGGCTCCTCAGTGGGTCCCCAGCGTTCTCTATGCGGTTTCTGGTATATGGACTCCAGAGAATAATCGGGTAAATAATTTCTGAAATTATTAAGTGCAGGACATGGAGTCAGGTGATTCGGGCATGACTTTTTAGGGTCAGACCCGAAATTTCAATGAACATTTGGGTCGAAGACAATCAACCACTGTGGAATAACCACGTAATGCCCATTCTACAAACAAGTAGTACTACAAGTAGTATTAATCTTATATGACAAGACGTTATACCGTACTATGACATATATACTAGCTTAAAGCCCAGACACATGTTTCGCCGATGTTTCTGCAGTTGTGTGACGCAGCAACGAGGGGTTCGGCTCCTCAGTGGGTCCCCCAGCGTTCTCTATGCGGTTTTTGCTACATGGACTCCAAAGAATAGTCAGGCAAATAATTTCTGAAATTATTAAGTGCAGGACATGGAGGCAGGTGATTCGGACATGACATTTTAGGCTCAGACCCGAAATTTCAATGAACATTTTGGTCGAAGACAATCAACCACTGTGGAATAACCACGTAATGCCCATTCTACAAACAAGTAGTTCTTAAAGTAGTATGAATCTTATATGACAACTACGTTATACCGTACTTCCGACATTAATACTAGCTTAAAAGCCCAGACACGTGTTTCGCCGATGTTTCTGCAGCTCTGTGACACAGCAACGAGGGGTTCGGCTCCTCAGTGAATCCCCCAGCGTTCTCTATGCGGTTTCTGCTATATAGACTCCAAAGAATAGTCGGGCAAATAATTTCTGAAATTATTAAGTGCAGGACATGGAGGCAGGTGATTGGAACATGACTTTTTAGGGTCAGACCCGAAATTTCAATGAACATTTTGGGTCGAAGACAATCAACCACTGTGGAATAACCACGTAATGCCCATTCTACAAACAATTAGTACTACAAGTAGTATGAATCTTATATGACAAAGACGTTATACCGTACTTCCGACATAGATACTAGCTAAAATGCCCAGACACGTGTTTCGCCGATGTTTCTGCAGCTGTGTGACACAGCAACGAGGGGTTCGGCTCCGCAGTGGGTCCCCCAGCGTTCTCTATGCGCTTTCTGCTATATGGACTCCAAAGAATAGTCGGGCAAATAATTTCTGAAATTATTAAGTGCAAGACATGGAGGCAGGTGATTCAGACATGACTTTTTAGGGTCAGACCCGAAATTTCAATAAACATTTGGGTCGAAGACAATCAACCACTGTGGAATAACCACGTAATGCCCATTCTACAAATCAAGTAGTACTACAAGTAGTATGAATCTTATATGACAAAGACGTTACACCGTACTTCCGACATAGATACTAGCTAAAAGCCCAGACACGTGTTTCGCCGATGTTTCTGCTGCTGTGTGACACAGCAACAAGGGGTTTGGCTCCTCAGTGTGTCCCCCAGCGTTCTCTATGCGGTTTCTGGTATATGGACTCCAGAGAATAATCAGTAAATAATTTCTGAAATTATTAATTGCAGGACATGGAGTCAGATGATTCGGACATGACTTTTTAGGGTCTGACCCGAAATTTTAATGAACATTTGGGTCGAAGACAATCAACCACTGTGGAATAACCACGTAATGCCCATTCTACAAACAAGTAGTACTACAAGTAGTATGAATCGTATATGGCACATATATTATACCGTAATTCCGACATAGGTACTAGCTTAAGCCCAGACACGTGTTTCGCCGATGTTTCTGCTGCTGTGTGACACAGCAACGAGGGGTTCGGCTCCTCAGTGTGTCCCCCAGCGTTCTCTATGCGGTTTCTGGTATATGGACTCCAGAGAATAATCAAGGAAATAATTTCTGAAATTATTAAGTGCAGGACATGGAGTCAGATGATTCGGACATGACTTTTTAGGGTCAGACCCGAAATTTCAATGAACATTTGGGTCGAAGACAATCAACCACTGTGGAATAACCACGTAATGCCCATTCTACAAACAAGTAGTACTACAAGTAGTATGAATCTGTATATGGCACACATATTATACCGTACTTCCGACATAGGTACTAGCCAAAAGCCCAGACACGTGTTTTGTCGATGTTTCTGCTGCTGCGTGATGCAGCAACGAGAGGGTTCGGCTCCTCAGTGGATCCCCCAGCGTTCTCTATGCGGTTTCTGGTATATGGACTCCAGAGAATAATCAAGGAAATAATTTCTGAAATTATTAAGTGCAGGACATGGAGTCAGATGATTCGGACATGACTTTTTAGGGTCAGACCCGATATTTCAATGAACATTTGGGTCGAAGACAATCAACCACTGTGGAATAACCACGTAATGCCCATTCTACAAACAAGTAGTACTACAAGTAGTATGAATCGTATATGGCACATATATTATACCGTTCTTCCGACATAGGTACTAGCTTAAAGCCCTGACACGTGTTTCGCCGATGTTTCTGCTGCTGCGTGACGCAGCAACGAGTGGTTCGGCTCCTGAGTGGGTCCCCCAGCGTTCTCTATGTGGTTTCTGGTATATGGACTCCAGAGAATAATCAAGGAAATAATTTCTGAAATTATTAAGTGCAGGACATGGAGTCAGATGATTCGGACATGACTTTTTAGGGTCAGACCCGAAATTTCAATGAACATTTGGGTCGAAGACAATCAACCACTGTGGAATAACCACGTAATGCCCATTCTACAAACAAGTAGTACTACAAGTAGTATGAATCGTATATGGCACAGATATTATAACGTACTTCCGACATAGGTACTAGCTAAAAGCCCAGACACGTGTTTCGCCGATGTTTCTGCTGCTGCGTGACGCAGCAACGAGGGGTTCGGCTCCTCAGTGGGTCCCCCAGCGTTCTCTATGCGGTTTCTGGTAAATGGACTCCAGAGAATAATCAAGGAAATAATTTCTGAAATTATTAAGTGCAGGACATGGAGTCAGATGATTCGGACATGACTTTTTAGGGTCAGACCCGAAATTTCAATGAAAATTTGGGTCGAAGACCATCAACCACTGTGTAATAACCACGTAATGCCCATTCTACAAATGAGTAGTACTACAAGTAGTATGAATCGTATATGGCACATATATTATACCGTACTTCATACATAAGTACTAGATAAAAGTCCAGACACGTGTTTTGCCGATGTTTCTGCTGCTGCGTGACGCAGCAACGAGAAGTTCGGCTCCTCAGTGGGTCCCCCAGCGTTCTCTATGCGGTTTCTGGTATATGGACTCCAGAGAATAATCAAGGAAATAATTTCTAAAATTATTAAGTGCAGGACATTGAGTCAGATGATTCGGACATGACTTTTAGGGTCAGACCCGAAATTTCAATGAACATTTGGGTCGAAGACAATCAACCACTGTGGAATAACCACGTAATGCTTATTCTACAAACAAGTAGTACTACAAGTAGTATGAATCGTATATGGCACATATATTATACCGTACTTCCGGTATAGGTACTAGCTAAAAGCCCAGACACCTGTTTCGCCGATGTTTCTGCTGCTGCGTGACGCAGCAACGAGGGGTTCGGCTCCTCAGTGGGTCCCCAGCGTTCTCTATGCGGTTTCTGGTATATGGACTCCACAGAATAATCAAGGAAATAATTTCTGAAATTATTAAGTGCAGGACATGGAGTCAGATGATTCGGACATGACTTTTTAGGGTCAGACCCGAAATTTCAATGAACATTTGGGTTTAAGACAATCAACCACTGTGGAATAACCACGTAATGCCCATTCTACAAACAAGTAGTACTACAAGTATAATGAATCGTATATGGCACATATATTTTACCGTACTTCAAACATAGGTACTAGCTAAAAGCCCAGACACCTGTTTCGCCGATGTTTCTGCTGCTGCGTGATGCAGCAACGAGGGGTTCGGCTCCTCAGTGGATCCCCCAGCGTTCTCTATGCGGTTTCTGATATATGGATTCCAGAGAATAATCAAGGAAATAATTTCTGAAATTATTAAGTGCAGGACATGGAGTCAGATGACTCGGACATGACTTTTTAGGGTCAGACCCGATATTTCAATGAACATTTGGGTTTAAGACAATCAACCACTGTGGAATAACCACGTAATGCCCATTCTACAAACAAGTAGTATGAATCGTATATGGCACATATATTATACCGTTCTTCCGACATAGGTACTAGCTTAAATACCTGACACGTGTTTCGCCGATGTTTCTGCTGCTGCGTGACGCAGCAACGAGTGGTTCGGCTCCTGAGTGGGTCCCCCAGCGTTCTCTATGTGGTTTCTGGTATATGGACTCCAGAGAATAATCAAGGAAATAATTTCTGAAATTATTAAGTGCAGGACATGGAGTCAGATGATTCGGACATGACTTTTTAGGGTCAGACCCGAAATTTCAATGAACATTTGGGTCGAAGACAATCAAACACTGTGGAATAACCACGTAATGCCCATTCTACAAACAAGTAGTACTACAAGTAGTATGAATCGTATATGGCACATATATTATAACGTACTTCCGACATAGGTACTGGCTTAAAGCCCAGACACGTGTTCCGCCGATGTTTCTGCTGCTGCGTGACGCAGCAACGAGGGGTTCGGCTCCTCAGTGGGTCCCCCAGCGTTCTCTATGCGGTTTCTGGTATATGGACTCCAGAGAATTATCAAGGAAATAATTTCTGAAATTATTAAGTGCAGGACATGGAGTGAGATGATTCGGACATCACTTTTTAGGGTCAGACCCGAAATTTAAATGAACATTTGGGTCGAAGACAATCAACCACTGTGGAATAACCACGTAATGCCCATTCTACAAACAAGTAGTACTACAAGTAGTATGAATCGTATATGGCACATATATTATACCGTACTTCCGACATAGGTACTAGCTAAAAGCCCAGACAGGTGTTTCGCCGATGTTTCTGCTGCTGCGTGACGCAGCAACGAGGGGTTCGGCTCCTCAGTGTGTCCCCCAGCGTTCTCTATGCGATTTCTGGTATATGGACTCCAGAGAATAATCAAGGAAATAATTTCTGAAATTATTTAGTGCAGGACATGGAGTCAGATGATTCGGACATGACTTTTTAGGGTCAGACCCGAAATTTCAATGAACATTTGGGTCGAAGACAATCAACCACTGTGGAATAACCACGTAATGCCCATTCTACAAATTAGTAGTACTACAAGTAGTATGTATCGTATATGGCACATATATTATACCGTACTTCCGACATAAGTACTAGTTAAAAGTCCAGACACGTGTTTTGCCGATGTTTCTGCTGCTGCGTGACGCAGCAACGAGGAGTTCGGCTCCTCAGTGGGTCCCCCAGCGTTCTCTATGCGGTTTCTGGTATATGGACTCCAGAGAATTATCAAGGAAATAATTTCTGAAATTATTAAGTGCAGGAAATGGAGTTAGATGATTCGGACATGACTTTTTAGGGTCAGACCCGAAATTTCAATGAACATTTGGGTCGAAGACAATCAACCACTGTGGAATAACCACGTAATGCCCATTCTACAAACAAGTAGTTCTACAAGTAGTATGAATCGTATATAGCACATATATTATACCGTACTTCCGACATAGGTACTAGCTAAAAGTCCAGACACGTGTTTCGCCGATGTTTCTGCTGCTGCTAGACGCAGATATATATATATATATATATTCGTACAACTTGCACCACAATCTCTTATATTTGATCGCTCACAAGTGGATTACTTTGAAAGATTAGGGACCCAGGAAGATTTGCGATGCAAAACCACATGAAAATACTCTTGGATGGAGAAAATTCCATCTGCCAACTAGGGCTCCAACTTGAGAGTATAAGTAGATCAGTGTGGATTTTATCAACGCAACTATTGGTGGTATCTTTCGAAAATGAGTAAATGCACTTGAGTTCATCAGCGTTAACGCGATTTTGTGAATTTTTTAGTACTGTTAAAATTTTATTTATGTACAAAATGAAGATAAGGGGACCTAAAACCGTGCCTTGAAACACATCACTCGTGATCGGATGAGGCGTCGAGTAGCTTTTACCTACTGAGTCCTTCTAGCTGCATTTAGACAAGTAGGAACCACTGAAGTTGAAGAGAGGAGTCCGGATGCCGAGAGCTTCCAGATTAACTGGAAGACGCCTGTGTGGTAGCTTGTCAAAGGATTTGCTCACGTCAAAGTAGATCAAAATCACTTATTGCTGCTCATTTCGAAAGGAAGTGAGGAGGTTTAAAAAAGTCAAGTGACACACTACGCATGATACTCCAGATAGAAAAAAATGGTGCTAGTCGCTTAGAAGCTTAGCTTCTAGGCAACAGTTGAGAATTTGAATAAAAATAATTTTTTCAAGAAGTTTTGCTAGAACCAGGGTTTTGTGAACGCCTCAATAATTTTTCACGCCCAAACGAGACCCCGATTTGAAGGCAGGAAGAATAACAGATATCTTTCATGAGTATGGAAAGAATCCGTTTAGAAGATAAGCAGACTATATGGCTAAGAAATCGGAGAAAGCTCGGCACTTTCTTGATATATGAGTTTTGAATAACGTCAGTCCCCGAAAAGTGTGAGATTTTTAGACGAATTTTGTGCTTATGAAATAATTATAAGGAGAAAACAATGGTACTGATAACATTGAATGAGTATGGCTGTAACGTCGGAACTGGTTCAGTTTCAATCGTAAGATGTTTTGCAAAGAAAGAACTAAACAGTTCAGCCATGTTAGAGATTTGAGAAGGAAGGTTTTGTATTCATTTAGAAATGGAGGAATTACATAACCTCGCTTAGAGAAGGACCGACGACGGAACCGTTAAGCAACAGATTTACAGAGTTTAGCTCGCTGACTGCGCAACATTCTCTCTGTCTGCCACATGCAAGGCGAATCTTAGAGGCTTATTCGAAAACCTCTTCGATCTTTAGATGCACAGCTAATGAACTAGTAGATTGATCTTTCAACTGCCTCCTCAATTTAATTAATCTTGGCAAAGGAAAGCGAGGAACAGTGGATTCTAACGCATAGGACTTAGGAATTTCAGCTGGCACAAATTCCAGGATGTTGTTTAAAATGACCGACATGAAGTTACAAATACTTGCTACTGAAACGTACAGGACGGGCAAAAACCGGTGGGGTTCGTGAAAAACTTTCACTTTCCTTTCCCTTTCTGTCTCCGGTAGCCGTGGCGGTAATCGAACCCCCGCTGATCAGCGACTCTCAACCTGCAAGGGATCAATCGTTTGACAATATTCCCTTCGCTCTGTAAACACTTCTTATCCGGTGAACTTGACCATATTTATAATCTATCATTATTGAACTCTATCCCAGCTACTATCTCACACTAATATTTTTCTGCGTTTCATCTTCTCTATATCTGAGAATAAATCTCTATCTGATCTCTACGTTGTCTATTTTTACGAACCTTAATATGAATGAGTGTCAGCAACAAGACAAGTCTGACATGGATGAATTCATTACAGAGCCTTCTCTATTGTACTACGAAGAAACTTTCCCTGGATCTGGATCTAATACGGAAGACGAAAGTCGACATCATAGTGACAGACCCAAGAAGGACGTTATATTGGTGGCAGCTAGTGTCAGTCCATTCTCACCTCCGCTTTTGCAGCCCCAGACATTGCACACACAGCAACATCCTACTCATATGTCAGACAGCCGCCCCGACCCACTTCTAGTCCCCGACGCTTGCCAGTTGGGCTAAAACATTCGTGGCTAGCTGATCGAACTTTACTTCTTACTTGCCGACGTTCCCCCAGTCAACCATACCCACTATACGTGAAGGTTCCTCTCTCCTTCAACCTGCAAACTTGTCCCTACTAAAAAAGTTAATATTAACACACCGTTTCCCACCGCAACCGCGTTGCTGTCCACTCTCTTCGAAAATCAGTTAACTCCGGGGACTGCCAATCAACGATTTTCAAACCTTAGCCAAACCTGCAATTAATCTATAGACGAATTCGCCCTAGAACTCGGTCACCTAGCATCCCCTGCTTTCCCCAAACTACCACAGGTTGATCGAGATGAAAATAAAACTCCACCAATTTGTGACAGGCCTTCTTGATCGTACTGCCAAAAATATTTTCACCCTCCAACCCCACCAAGTCTGGCAGCAGCAATTCGTTAATTCAAGAGATAGGACGACTTTCAATCTCATGCGGACGTACAGAACATAAATATCTGTATCAGCAATACTCTACCTGACGTGCCAACTGGGCAAACTCGTCAACTGCCAGTCCGGTTCCCGAACTACCGACCAGGTTGTCAATATTGTGCCGCGTTTGGATCCCGAGCCCGTCACTGTGGACGCAACTCTAACTGTTAGTATATATATGTTGTCCTTCCTTGTGCCCCGATTCCCTCAATAGTTCAATCACTTACGGTAGATATTGAGCACGCGGGATAAACAAAACGAGCCCTCGTCGATACGGGAGCTAATGTTTCAGTTTAAAAAGCCTCTAAGAACCCCCCCACCCATATTCTTAACTGCAATCAGACCTTACACTAGACTGAACCCTAAGGCTGCCAAGAATACTTTGATAGTGATCGCGGGTAAGATACAGTTGATAGTGTGACTCGCCTCTACAACGATCCAACACGATTTCTTAGTCGTTCCCAACCTTGATTAGGACTTCATACTAGGGGTCGATTTCCTCTCCAAAGCAGACTGTATTATACACATAAAAGACCGACAGTTACACTTAAGACCTACACAAACCTGTTAAATAGTATCGACAGAGACGAACCCCGATCAGATATATGAAGCCGTGATTGCGTCAGTAACAGGCCCACCAACAAACCTAGATGAACTGTTATCCCAAATATCCGATGTATATCCTCACCATCGAACAGAGCTCAAGTTTATTTTGCAATCATTCCCGAAGTGTTTGCCTGGGCAACTTCAGAAATTGGACGCACAAATATAACACGACATGTGATCGATACAGGTTCCCCCAGCAACTGTGGTAGCCATCCCGCCGCATCCCCATCCATTATAAGACCGAAGTCCAGAAGATGTAAGTCGACCTCTTATGCGCGGACATTATCCGCCCCTCATCTTCTCCATGGACATCACCCATTGATATCATCCCCTTGAAAGACAGTTAACTACGGTTGAGCGTCGACTACCGGTGGCTAAACGCAGTCACAATACGTGAATGTTTTCCGTTACCCTGTATTGATGATACACTTGACGCCCTGGGCGACGCAAGATGGTTTTCAAACCTAGATTTCAAGTCCGGGTACTGGCAGGTCAAAATAGGCCCTAAAGACCGACACAAAACCTCATTCACGGTGCCCCAAGGTATTTTAGAATTCTGAAAACTTCGTTTCGGATTGTGTAACATCGCCGCAACGTTACAAAGCCTCATGCAGAAGGTCCTAAGGCATCTATTACCCCACACTTATCACATCTACTTAGATGATATCATCATTTTCGGCCGCACCATACAGTAACACCATGCCAACCTAAATCTACTCATCACAGCCCTCAGAGATGCTGGAATAACACCGAACCCTAGCAAATGCGTCTTTTTTAAGATCAGAAGTTAGCTTCCTTGACTATCGGGTATCACCGGGACAGATTGCTACAATCCCGGAAAAGATAAATGAAATTCAAAACTGGCAGACGCCGCTGAACTAAACTCAAGTGAGGAGTTTCATCGGTTAAGCGTCGTACTACCACCGGTTCATCCGTAGTTTCGCGTGCATAGCCGCTCCTGTCCATAAACTAACAGCGAAAGACAGAACCTTTACATGGAACCCGGATTGCGACAAGAATTTTCATACCCTAAAATCAGTACTCTGTTCAGCACCCGTCCTTGCGTTACCAAATACACAAACGGACGCTCCAACTTTCAACCTGGATACCAACGTTAGCGATTTCGAAATGGGAGCCGTTCTCTCCTAGACAGATAACCATGGGTTAGAAAACCCCTATTTGCTTTGCTAGCCATACGCTCTCGAAGACAAAGAAATAACGGCACGTTCTGACGGTAATTATCGGCTATCATTCAACATTTTTAACATTTCCTGAGAGGCAAACACTTGTTGCTACGCACTGACCCCAGGGCACTCAAAATGGCTTCAGTCATTTAAATACCCACTG
>WEDG01010243.1:0-25569 GCA_017591395.1 Schistocephalus solidus | reverse complement strand
TATATATATATATTTCACCGATCTTTCTAAAGAATTCCAGCCACTCAGGGTTTGAGTCATCAGAGCCTGTAGTATCGTATGACGCAGTCATATGTTGATAGAATCGAGATCGAATGGTTATTTCGGTTATTAGTCGTCTGGAAGTCACTTTAACGTATCAAACCATACTGGATTGATCTGATGACGAAGAGCACAAGCATTCGAATTTGGTTTTTACCATGATCCATTACTGATAATATACTCCCAGTTTTATCTAAGAATTGTCATTGGTGCCATTTAGTCGCTGAAAGAAGCCGCAGAATTTTCATGCATCTGTGAGAGATAGTTAGTCGAATCGTTCATCAGATCGCGCATTACGAACATAATTTGGTTAAAGATGGTGACGGAGTAGCCATTGCGCGGCGTTGCACCTAAGAAACAAGTTCGTGCCTGCAGCGATGAAATATCCGTGTTGAAGAAGAACAAAGCTGTGACCAGGCGAAGCCTTCTGCTCACGATTAACCAGTAGTCGATAACGCCACTGGTGTTACTGTTTGCCGTTAAGTCACGTTTCAGGCGAAGCCGTCGCTTTTGTCTTCACCGTGTGGAATTCTACGACAGTCGAGCGGTCGAAGAAATGAAAACCAACGACGAATTGTCTTCTTCCCGCAGATACGCATGAATGCTACGATTACTTCCAGGCCAGATCAGGTGATAATTAGCGGCGCAGGTCTGATTTTACGGTCGTTTGTGTTAAATACTTTTGTTTACAAAGCCATTTGGTTCACAACGAAGCGTCGAGTTCGTTGCATACAACCGTGTCGTCATCAGGAATTGATAAAACGAAGATTACCACGAGACATGAGCCGTTTATCAACCGTAACATGCAGCATAGAGCACCAACCGCAGGCTTCGGTCGATCTCGAAATCGGTATATCGCATAATCCCGACGGTCGGAATCCTTTGTCGGCACAGAATCGTTACGCACATGACAAAGACGTCAATTTCGTCAAAAGTATCGCTCGTCGGGATAGGGACAAAGCTACTGGAGAGCACGTTAGCAACGTTGTTTTTCAGGAATAACGCGACCATTGCTCTTCGAATTAATGATGAATTAGAAATCGAAGATTACCGTCATCAATAATATCATCCTTCATCATCGGTAAAACGTCAACATTATGGTAGCGCTGCACGAATCTGGTATCGTGAGGGTAGCACAGCCGCTGCGAGAAAAGAGGTTGACGACTAACGCGAGAAGCAAAGTCTTCAGCTCGTCGATGACTGCTACGAATGGGTCTTTGTATCGAGGTTCGCTTTCGATATCGTTATTGGTCGCGTTATTGAACAGCATAAGTAGTCGCCCGATGATTACCACACAAAACATTCGAAGATATATGCACTGGCTCGGCAGTTCGTCGATCTGCTGCATAAATGCCAAAGAAAATCGCGCAGAAGAACAGAATCTGTTGAAACACGGTAACCGTTTAAAATTACAGAGGCTGATGTTTCGCATCTGTTATCTGTTTGGCTCTAAATATGTAACATTAAAAGTCGGTGCCTATCTCAAACGATGCGACAAATATACCGGGCGTTAATATACGTCTATTTACGCATAATAGGTTGTACTGCAACTTTACACGAAAGTCGATCATCTGAAAGTTTGACTATACCATCGTAGCATTTGTGGGAAAACAGTGCGGTTACCACTATCGGCGGAGGGAGCGCAACGCCACATTAAAGAGTTGGTTTCGACTTCAGTCAACAAATACTGGAATAAACATGAAAGCCACTGCGTTTCAGCGCGGAATAGTGTTGAGTTGTCGACTATTAATTTCAAATCGCGACAACTGACCGGCTCGGACAGTGGTCTGATTGTGGGGTGGGGAGATAGTGAGGTCGACAGCTCAGCGCATATTCCTCACTATAAACAATCTGACGCGCTTGAAACTATCACGGTGAGCTTAAAAGCCTTGGCTTTGAAGGTTGCCAACTGACGGGATAACTCGGACCGCGTGGTCAGCCCAATGTGTGTTTTGTGTTGAGTGGCTGACTAGCTGACTGAGAGTCAGGCTGCAATGGCTCCTTTTTAAAGTGGCGTTTATGGCACTACCCACTCCGTTGGATCCGAGCCAGGTGTGGTGGTACGCCCAGGGACAGCTCCGACCGCGCAAGTCACCGTCTCTGAAACACCCTTTCGTAGAGCATACAGTAGACATAGTCAAACTGGATGGTCGAACTCTCGTGTATATTTGCTGAAGTTTGCGGGCAATATTTGTGCATAGAATGTTGTATATTAACGCCCAGATAATTCAATTTGTCGCATCTACAGTTAGAGACGGGATAAGCAGGTAGAGAACCGTTTTTGTGTGTTGCATATTTAAATTAGAGCGATGGATGCTGGATACGAGGTAAGTATCAACCTCTGCTAATAGAATTTTAAGCAGTTTGCTACGTGACCCAGCCGTTCTACTGTTTCTTCTGCGCAGTTTTTCGCAGCATTTATGCAGCAGGATCAGTGGGCGGGTTAGTTGCATATATCTTCGAGAATGTTTTATCTTTTTGTGTGGTAACCATCGGGCGTTTAAGTACTTATGCTTCCATTCAATGTACGTGAAATAACAGGTAAATAAGTAGACCTCGATTACAAGTTACATTCGTGATAGCGGGGGGTCATTCCGTGCCATGGTCTGTCTCGACGGGGTACTGGGACAGTGCTGTATCCCCTAGCGTTCGGATCGTCTCTAGTTAGGATCCAACCTCTTAGCTTACTTCATCACCTTTAGCTACGTGCTGCCTGTCCACGTGCAACTCCAAGTTCTGTCGTGTGCAGCTAACACCCATAGTTTATGTTGACGACACCGATGATGATGATGAGGATGATGATGGTGGTGGTGGCGGTGGCGGTGATGAAGATGATGCTTCAGTTTCCTAATTCATCGTGAACCATTCAGAAGGAAAGCAATGGTCACGTAGGTGACCATTGTTCCTGTAAGAAAATAACGTTGCTAACTGGTCATGGAGCTACTTATCTGCTCTCTATCAAAGTAAGCTTTGTCCTATCCATTTTGATACTTTGGCAAGTGATTTGACGAAAGACAGTCTTTTTGTCCATGATAAGTAACGATTCTATTGCCGATAGAAGCAAACATACGAGTTCCAGGAACTAAATCAGGATTAGAAGATGCGATAGCTTGGACACGCCAACGGGTTCACCGATTTCGGGACTCATAACTGAGATTTGTCCTTTCGGATCAACCGAGAGCCCTCACAGTTGGTACTCTTTCTCTGCATATTTACTGGTTGTCGTGCGACTGCATGCATGGTCTCATTAGTAATGCTCGTTTACATCCAATTCCTGATGGTATTTGCAGTTGTATGCAACAGACTCGATTGCGCTGTTTGGTGAAGACCCGTGAAGCGGTCGCGTAAACAAAACTGTTTAGCGCACAAAGGCGACCATTAAATCAGACCTGCGCCACTGAATTATCCACCTAGTCTAAGAAACACAAATTGTCGAGACGAACGTTAGCATTTCATGCGTATGTATTAGCAGGGAAGGAGAAGACAATTCGATCGTTGGAACCATTTCTTTATTCACTCGAGCTTTCGAACTCGTACAGGATTCCACACAGTGAGAGATAAAAGCGGCAACAAAACAAGTAACAGTGATAGCAGCTAGGAGGCAATCAAACATCAGTAGCACCAGTCCGAAGGCGCCTGCGCAGTGCTCTGTATGCTGGCACCAGATCGATACATCGACTTACTGAGTTCTCATCGGAGGCAGAGGCCTCGCTCAATTCGCAGCTGTTCTTGCTTCCAGCACGGCAATTACCTTCGTCGCTGCGAGATAAAGCAC
Organism: Schistocephalus solidus; assembly: GCA_017591395.1. Lineage (NCBI taxonomy): Eukaryota > Metazoa > Platyhelminthes > Cestoda > Diphyllobothriidea > Diphyllobothriidae > Schistocephalus > Schistocephalus solidus. The sequence continues at coordinate 21,734 of WEDG01010243.1, read as the reverse complement.
ACGAACTGTTTCTTAGGTGCAAGCAGCCACTTGTGGTACTCCGTCACCCCGTCTTACAGCCAAATTGTGTTCGTGTATGCGCGATCTGATTTTGAACAGTCTTGTTCTTCTTCCCCCTTCTCTCACACAAGATGCCATAGGGAAAATTCTGCGGGCATTTTCTCTTTCAACATTTGACTCGGGCAACTAAGTGGCACGAAACGATGAATTTCTTAGATAAAACTAAGGAGTATTATCAAGTAATGGATCGAAACTTGGAAATTATACTCAAGGCCAGAATCAAATTCGAGATGCCCGAACTAGCCACTATATGATCGCATACAATTGGGTGAGCACTCGAATAGTTTTTGTGCATTAAAGGTGACTTCTCCAGACGGCTAATAAGCCAGAAATGGCCATTCCGGTCTCCCTTGTCTTTATCGATTCAATTTTATCAACATATGATACACGTCACTATACGACCGACTGCAAGGGCTCTAAAGTGAGCTCCAGAGCACAACGGAACAAACAGGTTCTTTAAGAAGATCGGTGAGCCACACTATCATATATATATATATATATATATATATATATATATATATTGCTGATTGAAGCGAATATGCGTGTCCCCGGACATAAATGAGAAGAAAAGGCGATCTCAGGGACTAAAGGTGTATTGTCCTGACGTTTCAAAAGCATACAAGCTTCCATCGTCGGAGGTGAGTATCGTACCGCGTCTCACACTATTTATAGGGGGTGATAGCCAGTTTGTGACAGGGTTGTTTGTACGGGTTTACCTTAACAGTGTGCACTATAGGAGGACGGGGTGGGGGACTCCTTAATTGCCGGCATACACACTGGAATCATCTCTGTAGCCACCGGGGTGAAGAGGGGGGGGGGAGGAGGAAATTTCTGTCAGTTGACATGTCTCTCGTTGAGGGGGACGGCCATTATCTGGGTCCGCATTGACCTAAATTGGTGCCCTGTGTTGTTTGTGTCCTGAATGCATGTCTCCTCGTCTGTCGGGGTAGCAATTGATGCGGCGGTGATCATGACTGCGCCTTCGTCGGCCCCGAATTGTGGCGTGGTTAGGTGCATATCAATCCTTGGTTCTCCCGCGGTGGAATTCACGTTTGGCCTAATGCCTACTTTGCTCTTACGTTCGATAAGCTGCACCGGAGTGCCTGGTAGGCTGCCGGAAGGACGACACAACGGTTGATCGACGTAGGCTCCGTGTGCCAGGCTTCAATTATTTCTCTGGTTACGCGGTCATTTCATCGACCCAGGATTTCGGCGTTTTGGAAGGCGAACGAGTGCCCAGAGTTTGCACAGTGTTCTGCCACCAGGGACAATGGGTCCATTCTCCTCACTGCCTGCACGTGTTCGGTAACACGGGTCTGCAACCGCTTCCCTGTCTCTCCGACGTAGTTAACTTCACAGGAGTCACATTGGATCCCGTAGATGATGTTTGAAGTCTCACCTCGTGGAAGGTGGGATTTCGGTCTCATAACTAGATTCCGAATGGTTGAATCCGGTCGATGGGCGATTCCGATCCCCAGCGGTCTGAGGAGGCGGGAACCTGCCTCAGAGACGCCGTCAATGTATGGCAGTGCACGCCAGACTTTTGGCTGTTCTGTTACCAGATTTTGTCTTGGTTTGGCCAGCCTGCTGCGCTCGATGAAGTTACGAGGGTATCCATTGGCCATGAAAAGGCGCTGGAGGTAGCGGAGTTCTGCCCTTTAGTCGTCCGACTCGCTGCATTATGTTTCTGCCCTTCTTTAGAGAGTTCACGCACAGCTGCGTTTGTGGCACAACGGGTGCTTACTGTGGTAACTTAAGATTTGGCGTGTGTTGGTCGCCTTCCTATAAACCGTAGTTTTTATGTGCCCGTTGGATTTTCAATGGACAAGAACATCCAGGAATGGCAGTTTGTTGTTAATTTCGGCTTCCATTATGAATTGGATGTCCGGGAAGACGGAATTTAGGACGCTATGGAATTCTTCGATCATTTCTAGCTTGATGATGACGAAGGTATCGTCGACGTATCGAGTCCAAAACGTCGGCCTGTAGTTTTCGAAAACCAGAGTCTCAAGCTTTTGGAGAACTGCCTCAGCGATGAAGCCCGAGAGCGGCGATCCCATTGGTGTCCCTCTGATCTGCTCGTACATGGTCCCCTCGAAGGTGAAGTACGTCTTAAGACAGAATTTTAAGAGTTGGACAAGATGTCCCCACTTCACCGACTCGCCTGCATCATCGTACTGCTTCTCAAGCAATTCGCTTACCGTTTTGACTGCTAAGTCCTGCGGGATTGAAGTGAAGAGAGAGGTGACATCAAATGATACCATGACCTCGTCTGCGATTAGTCGCATCCCCGTGAGCCTTTCCAGGAACTGAGAAGCTGAAGTGACCGTTGTGGCTGAGCCCGAGGTGAGAGACTTCAGGTGTCGGAACAACCATTTAGCCAGATTGAATGTTGGTGCACCACGCAATGACACAATTGGACGGAGGGGAATATCGGCCTTGTGTACTTTTGGTAATCCGTAGAACCTTGCTGCGGCCGCATCAGATGGTTTTACAGCCAGTCTTACCGACTTTCTTATTACTTTGTTTGTCTGCATATCGGCAAGCGTTTTTGTCTAGCTGCATAATCAGCTTCTTCATCAGTTCACCATATATATATGTATATGTATATATATATATATATATATATATATATGCATATATATATATATATATATATATATATATATATATATATGGCAAAGACGTTATACCGTACTTCCGACATAGGTACAAGCTATAAGCCCAGACACGTGTTTCGCCGATGTTTCTGTTGCTGCGTGACACAGCAACGAGGAATTCGGCTCCTCAGTAGGTCCCCTAGCGTTCTCTATGCGGTTTCTGGTATATGGACTCCAGAGAATAATCGGGGAAATATTTTCTGAAATTATTAAAGAGCAGGACATGGAGTCAGGTGATTCGGACATGACATTTTAGGGTCAGACCCGTTGTCTTGCCGGTTTCGATCGGGAATATTAACAATGGTATTGGGCGCTCACCGATCGGTTGCAGGACTCACTCGTCCCGTTATGCCTTGGGGCTAACTCTCAAGCCCCGCCAGCTGCCGTAAGGCAGCTTAGTATTAGGCAGAATAACATGACCGACAAAGACAAGGGAGACTGGAATGGCAAGACAAAGACCTCGTGGCGCAGTGGGTAGAGCGTTGGACTTCTGTCCAACAAGGTCGCGAGTTCGAGGCTCGGGCGCCGCAGCACCTGGTGTTGGGTATGGCTGGCTGATGACGGCTAATAAGCCAGAAATGGCCATTCCAGTCTCCCTTGTCTTTGTTGGCCATGTTATTCTGCCTATATACTTAGCTGCCTTACGGTTGTTGGCGGGGCTTGAGAGTTAGCCCCTAGGCACAACGGGACGAGTGAGTCCTGCAACCGATCGGTGAGCACCCCACTACCATATATATATACATAATGGCAAACATGCTATACTGTACTCCCCACATAGGTACTAGCTAAAAGATCCAGACAAGAGGGGTTTGACTCCTCAGTGGGTCCCCCAGCGTTCTCTATGCGGTGTCTGGTAGATGGATTCAAGAGAATAATCGGGGAAATAATTGCTGAAATTATAATATATATATATATATATATATATATATATATATATATATATATATATATATATATATTGCTAATAGAAGCGAAGATGCGCGTTCCCGGAAATAAATGAGAAGAAGAGGCGATCACGGGAACCATGGTTTTATTGTCCTGACGTTTCAAAATCAAACAAGATTTCATCGTCGGAGGTAAATATTGTACCGCGCCTCACAGTATTTATAGGTGGTAACATTTCGGCTAATACGGGATTATTAAGGTGTTTGAATTTGCGTAGAGGAGGGGCCGGGTTGGGGGTGGAGTTCCTCAGTCATCATGCTGCTTGATCAGCAGGGTGGTCTTTCATCCTTGGCGATCATCCTTTGCCTGTTCACTGAGTCCGTCGTGGACTGGGGGAGGGCGGGTGATGGCTTGTTCTCAATCTGGTCGGGGGCTGGCGTTCGCACGTTGGCAGTAGTCGTCAGTACCCTCATCGACCGAAGCTGCCGCCCCAGACTGTTAATCTTGGTTGCGATCGCACCTCCGTGTGTATTCGCACCTGCCGGATAAGTGGTTGAGTTGGCCGAGGCGATAACTGTTCCTTCGTCGGGTCTGGGTTGTGTTGCGATTGCGTGTGTGTCCGCCATGGACTCACCCATGTTCGGATACAGGTTAGGCCCATGTTCACGTTGGCTCTTTCGATCATTGAGCTGCGTCCGGAGGGCTTGTTAGGCCGCAGGAAGCGTCACACAAAGATTGATGGAGGTTGTTCCCGTGTGCCAAGCCTCGATTGTTTTCCTTGCCACGCGGTCACTTCCCCGACCTAGAATTTCAGCTTTCTGGAAGGCGAACGTGTGTCCAGAGTCTGCGCAATGGTCTGCCACCAAAGACAGCGGGTCCATTCTTCTTACCGCCCTCATGTGTTCTCCGACCCGGGTTTGTAGACGTTTCCCGGTTTCTCCAATATAGTTGACTGCGCAGAAATTGCATTGAACCCGGTAGATGACGTTTGTTGTTTCACCTTGGGGCAGGGGGGCCTTAGGCCTCATAACCAGATGTCAAATGGTTGACTCTGGCCGGTGGGTGATGCCGATCCCCATCGGTCTTTAGGGAGACGGGAGACCGCCTCCGAAACACCATCAATGTATGGCAACGCTCGCCATATCTTTGGCTGTTCGAACACTGGCCTTCGGCTTCACCTGCACTGTTAGCTACGTTCGATGAAGTTGCGTTGGACTTCTGCCCAACAAGGTCACGAGTTCGAGGCTCGGGCGCCGCAGCGCCTGGGTTTGGGTATGGCTGGCTGTCGACGGCTAATAAGCCAGAAATGGCCATTCCAGTCTCCCTTGTCTTTGTCGGTCATGTTATTCTGCATATATATATATATATATATATATATATATATATATATATACATATATATATTGAATGGAACCGACAAAGACAAGGGAGACCGAATGGCCATTTATTAGCCGTCATCAACCAGTCATACCCTAATCCTGCACCTGGGATTCCGGTCTCCCTTGTCTTTGTCGGTTCCATTCCATCATATGCTACACGTCGCTATGCGACCGCCTGCGAGGGCTCTAGTCTAAGCTCCAGGGCACAACGGAACATGCATGTTCCTTAAGCAGATTGGTGAGCCCCACACTATCATCATATTCCCGATCACAACCGACAAAACAACGAGCCCGTGGCTCAATGGTAGAGCGTTCGACTCAAATACCAAATGTCGCGGGTTCGAATCCCAGGTGTGCCACACTTGGGATTGGGTATGACTGGCTGCTGACGGCTAATAAGCCAGAATTGGCCATTCCGGTCTCCCTTGTCTTTGTCGGTTCCATTCCATCATATGCTACACGTCGCTATGCAACCGCCTGCGAGGGCTCTAGTCTGAGCTCCAGGGCACAACGGAACATGCATGTTCCTTAAGCAGATTGGTGAGCCCCACACTATCATCATATTCCCGATCACAACCGACAAAAACAACGAGCCCGTGGCTCAATGGTAGAGCGTTCGACTCAAATACCAAAGGTCGCGGGTTCGAATCCCAGGTGTGCCACACTTGGGATTGGGTATGACTGGCTGATGACGGCTAATAAGCCAGAAATGGCCATTCCGGTCTTCCTTGTCTTTGTCGGTTCCATTCAACATATGCTACACGTCACTATGCGACCGCCTGCGAGGGCTCTAGTCTGAGCTCCAGGGCACAACGGAACATGCATGTTCCTTAAGCAGATCGGTGAGCTCCACACTATCATCATATTCCCGATCACATCCGACAAAACAATGAGCCCGTGGCTCAATGGTAGAGCGTTTTACTCAAATACCAAATGTCGAGGGTTCGAATCCCTGGTGTGCCAAACTTGGGATTGGGTCTGACTGGCTGATGATGGCCAATAAGCCAGAAATGGCCATTCCGGTCTCCCTTGTCTTTGTCGGTTCCATATATATATATATATATATATATATATGGAAGGAGAAGATAAGGCGATCTCTGGGGTAGAAGGTATACTTGTCTGACGTTTCACACTCATACTCGAGCGCATCATCGGAGATAGAGAAAAAGGGGGTCTTTCGTGCTCACTTGCGGTTGGTCCAGCTGCCTCGTTTCTCATTGGTCCTCCCCTCGTGCGCCAATGGTGCTTGACGGCCTCATAGGGCACTGGTAGGTCAATGCTGCGGTTGATAGAGTTGGCGTCTGACTGCCAAGCTTCGATGACTTCCCTCGCCAGTCTGTTTTCGGCTCGGCCGAGCACTTGAGCCCCGTCAAAATCGAACCGGTGGTTGTTTTCTAGACTATGCATGGCGACTTGTGATCGAATATCCTTTCGCCTTACGGCCAAAGTGTGCTCGTGCATGCGCGTACTCAGTCGTTTGTCGGTCATGCCGCAGTAGTTGGCTGGGCAGTCTAGACAGTTGACACGGTAAATATATATATATATATATATTGCTAATAGAAGCGAAGATGCGCGGTCCCGGAAATAAATGAGAAGAAGAGGCGATCACGGGAACCATGGTTTTATTGTCCTGACGTTTCGTTGTGTGACGCTTCCTACGGCCTACCAAGCCCTCTGGACGCAGCTCAATGATCGAAAGAGCCAACGTGAACATGGGCCTAACGTGCATCCGAACATGGGTGAGTCCATGGCGGACACGCACGCAATCGCAACACAATCCAGACCTGACGAAGGAACAGTTATCGCCTCGGCCAGCTCAACCACTTATCCGGAAGGTGCGAATACACACGGAGGTGCGATCGCAACCAAGATTAACAGCCAGGGGCGGCAGCTTCGGTCGATGAGGGTACTGACGACTACTGCAAACGTGCGAACGCCGGCCCCCGACCAGATTGAGAACAAGCCATCGCCCGCCCTCCCCCAGTCCACCACGGACTCAGTGAACAGGCAAAGGATGATCGCCAAGAATGAAACACCACCATGCTGATCAAGCAGCATGATGACTGAGGATCTCCACCCACAACCCGGCCCCTCCTCTACGCAAATTCAAAAACCTTAGTAATCCCGTATAAGCCGAAATGTTACCACCTATAAATACTGTGAGGCGCGGTACAATATTTACCTCCGACGATGAAATCTTGTTTGATTTTGAAACGTCAGGACAATCAAACCATGGTTCCGGTGATCGCCACTTCTTCTCATATATATATATATATATATATATGATAGTGTGGGGCTCACCGATCTGCTTAAGGAACATGCATGTTCCGTTGTGCCCTGGAGCTCAGACTAGAGCCCTCGCAGGCGGTCGCATAGCGACGTGTAGCATATGATGGAATGGAACCGACAAAGACAAGGGAGACCGGAATGGACAAAACAACGAGCCCGTGGCTCAAATGGTAGAGCGTTCGACTCAAATACCAAAGGTCACGGGTTCGAATCCCAGGTGTGCCACACTTGGGATTGGGTATGACTGGCTGATGACGGCTAATAAGCCAGAAATGGCCATTCCGGTCTCCCTTGTCTTTGTCGGTTCCATTCCATTCCATATATATATATATATATATATATATATATACGTGTCTGAGTTTTTAGCTAGTACCTATTTTGGGAGTTAAATATGCCATCTTAGCCATATGTATAATAAAGACCGGTTGGCAACGGCCACCAGGCCGGGGAGTTCAAAGAGGTTCGACCCAAATCGTAGGTTGATGCAGAGCACTCCAATGGGCCTGAAACTTCGCAAATTAAAGTAAAGCCTTCCAAAGCCGGTCATCACTGAGATGCTCCGAAGTATGGGTGGAGAACGAGAATGCGGACCACCTATTACAAGTGGCCTTGGGCTCAAGGGCACGGGTGGATCGGGGTTAGTGTTGGGGGATTAGAAGGCTTATGACTAGGGCAATTAGGACTACTGTTAGAATAAGAACTAGGAGTAAAGTTAGAATGCAGGAATATATATATATATATATATATCCCGGACATCCAATTCACAATGGAGGCCGAAATTAACAACAAACTGCCATTCCTGGATGTTCTTGTCCATCGAAAATCCAACGGGCACATAAAAACTACGGTTTATAGGAAGGCGACCAACACACGCCAAATCTTAAGTTACCACAGTAAGCACCCGTTGTGCCACAAACGCAGCTGTGTGCGAACTCTCTACAGAAGGGCAGAAACACACTGCAGCGAGTCAGACGACAAAAGGGCAGAACTCCGCTACCTCCAGCGCCTTTTCATGGCCAACGGATACCCTCGTAACTTCACCGAGCGCAGCAGGCTGGCCAAAACCAAGACAAAAATCTGGTAACAGAACAGCCAAAAGTCTGGCGTGCACTGCCATACATTGACGGTGTCTCTGAGCAGTTTCCCGCCTCCTCAGACCGCTGGGGATCGGAATCGCCCATCGATCGGATTTAACCCTTCGGAATCTAGTTATGAGACCGAAAACCCCCTTTCACGAGGTGAGACGTCAAACATCATCTACCGGATCCAATGTGACTCCTGTGAAGTTAACTACGTCGGAGAGACAGAGAAGCGGTTGCAGACCCGTGTTACCCGAACACGTGCAGGCAGTGAGGAGAATGGACCCATTGTCCCTGGTGGCAGAACACTGTGCAAACTCGGGGCACACGTTCGCCTTCCAAAACGCCGAAATTCTGGGTCGAGGAAATGACCACGTAACCAGGGAAACAATTGAAGCCTGGCACACGGAGCCTACGTCGATCAACCGTTGTGTCGCCCTTCCGGCAGCCTACCAGGCCCTCCGGGCGCAGCTCATCGAACGTAAGAGAAAACACGGAATTAGGCCAAACGTGAATTCCACCGCGGGAGAACCTAGGACGGATATGCACCTAACCACGCCACAATTCGGGGCCGACGAAGGCGCAGTCATGATTACCGCCGCAACAATTACTACCCCGACAGACGAGGAGGCATGCCCTCAGGACACAAACATGACTATCGACCTAGGGCGCCAAATCAGGTCAATGTGGACCCAGACAATGGCCGCCCCCCTCAACCAGAGACATGTCAACTGACAGCAATTTCCTGTGTGTATGCCGGCAAAGAACGCCAAAGCCAAAGAAGGACTCCCCCACCCCGTTCTCCAATCGTGTACACTGTTAAGGTAAACCCGTCCAATGAACGCTGTGTTACAAAAATGGCTATCACCCCTATAAATACTGTGAGACGTGGTACGATACTCACCTCCGACGATGGAAGCTTGTATGCTTTTGAAACGTCAGGACAATACACCTATAGTCCCTGAGATCGCCTTTTCTTCTCATTTATGTCTGGGGACACGCATCTTCGCTTCTATCAGCAATATATATATATATATATATATATATATACGTGTCTGAGTTTTTTGCTAGTACCTATGTCGGGAGTTAAATATGCCATCTTAGCCATATGTATGTATAAAGACCGGTTGGCAACGGCCACCAGGCCTGCTTCCTTTGTCTTCGTTGGTTGAGGTGCATGAATCCCGCGGGCAGTCGCAGAGCGAGAAGCAGCATAGGCAGAATAGCACTTCCAACAGAGGCAAGGTAGATTTAAATGCTGATTCCTGGCTTTTAAGGCATCATCAGTTGGCCATAAAAAGCCGAGGTTCGCAACACCTGGGATTCAGACCAGGGTTTTCATCCCGAGCCAAGAGCTCTCTATCTGAACCACAGGTCCGTTATCCTGATAGTTGCGATCGAAAATACTAATTCTCACAAGATGGACGTTCAGCGATCGGGTTGTCATTGCTCGTCCCGTTGTGCTTTGGGAGTCAGTGGAGATCCCTCGCCGGCGGTCGCATAGTGACCAGGACTTTATGCTGCAGCAAGTTCTGACATTGACAAGGGAAACTGGAATAGTCACTTTTTGGCTCCTTCTTACAGTTGGGGAGTAAAGACCGACTGCCGTTACGGGCGAAATTGATGTAGATTTATGCGTTCACCTGCTCCTGTGGATCGGAATATAGTAGCCGAACAACCAGGCCTGGCTAGGTAATGGTGAACCCGCTTGATTTCAAGCTCAATTCGTTTACTTCTAGTCAATACGAACCACCAGTTCGATGCAAATGAATCTTTTGAAGTTGTATACCAGGCATCAGTATACTACTCTACAGCTCAACGCTATCAAGAGCCGAGGCAGTGGCTATTCGGTTGACGAATCCAGCGCTCTGTTATCAGAAGAGGTCGGCTGAGACTGTCTGTCTTCCCTGTCCGACTGCAGGTTGTGATCATGCGCCATCCCGCTCGATCCTTTCCCCTGGTAACAGTCACATGCACTCCGTGTTTGACATATGGACAGCGTTTACATCATACTCTGAACCCCCCTCTGCCGAGTTACTGTCCTCAACACGCTGTTTCCATCATGCAGGCGGTATGGGAAGGATGAATGGAATCAACCCTTCCCCCAAGACACATCTCAACCCAGTTCGCAACTCACAACTCCATTCTCAATACAATTATATTGTCCGAAAAATATGGGTCGGTCAACTGACGTTTCATGCGTAACATAAATATTTGCATAACTCTTTAAGAGCTGAAGGATGAATCCTCTTTTATATATATATATATATATATATATATATATATATATATCCAGTTTACTCCTTCTAAGCACGCGGGTCTCCAGCAATCCGGGTGATGAGACTGAAAAATGGCATCGAGAGAATTTCACGGGTTCTCCTCCAGAATTCGGCTTATCTGTCTCGATGTCTCATACCGAACCACTACTTGTGAGTCCAAAGCACTGGACTTCACCGTACGATAAGAGCAACGTTACACTGACCCTCCACATCTTGCTTTTATAAGAACTGGGTTTATTAAAGGTACGAACTGGTGACATCCACTCCTGAGACTGCAGTTGTTCAACCATCGACCACACATGGATGCTATAAACTAACGCAAATGGTATACTATTAGAACTGGCTCGAAGTTATTAGTTCTAAACGGTAAACTGCCTGTAAACTGGCACAAAATAAATAAATAAAGTGGCCGGGTAACCATATCTGGCTCCTCCGCTTGAGGCCTTCTTGTTATGACCGCATTAATGAGGCTGTTTGGTAAGCCTCTCATGATAACCAATTCTCTTACTCTCTAAACAGGAAAAAAGAAGAAAAACCGATCGCAATGCCGGTATTATCACGCCAAATTTAAGCGAAAATGGGATCAGGTTTATGGTTAGTCTTAGATTTCTGAAATTATTCACTATACTGGCAGTACACGTACTAGCTAAGGGCCCAGACACGTGTTTCGTTGATATTCTGCCGCTGCTTGACACACCGGCGAGGGGTTCGGCTCATCAGTGGGTCCCCCAGCATTTCCTGTGTGTTTTCTGGTAGGTATTTTAGTTTTGAATTTCAAGTTTTTTACTCTCCTCAGTAAGTAATTTTTTAACTTGGAGCAGGTCAGTTTATTCAAAAGTCTAGATGCGCTAACCGAAATTTGATATATTTGGGCCGAAACGCAGGATTAGCTTTAAGATCAGCGTTAAGGTAGGTTAGGGTTAACTGGAGGTTTCGCGTACGGTGAGGCTTAAGGTTTGGAATACGGTTTAGGTTTATGCAAGGGCTTATTTTAGAGTTAGGACAGGGAAATAATTCCCACTCCTGGAAATATGCCACTGGAATACTTTATTACTTTAGCGGGGTCTTCATATTTCCATGTCCAGTTTAGCAGGCCATATAAGTAATCCTTACAAGTTCTTTTCGGTTTAGTCGTTGTATGGACCGGAGACTTGTAGGCAGTTGCAGGCTAGGTAGCCAGATCCCCCGCATTGCCAGGGCTTACCACATATAATTGCTATTTTAGATCACGCTTGTCAATCTATGTTGGTTCAATCACATCAGTAGGTGCCGTCAGTGGGTTAACGGATCGTTTCAGATTTTGGGGTGAATCGGTCGCAACGGCTACCGCCCTATGCTTGGAAGGGCGTTTACTGCCTCATGGAGACCGGCGGAGCACGATGAAATAGGCTTGTTCTCGTTTGGTGTGGTGAAGACATTTTCTGCTGGTGTCTGCGAACGGCGCAGCCCCTGCTGGTTGTCAATGCGCACTCTCAGCAAAGCTTGGTGTAGTCAGAGCAGAATGCCCACACCGCATAACGGACAGACGTTTGAAATTTTACACTTATTTTGCCGCTCCATTCAGCAATGGATATTCTTCTGTTGAATAGAGGCGAATAATCACATTTCAGATGAGTTTTTCTGTATAAGTGAAGAAAAAGAAGAAGATTATTTGCTCGCCAGCATCATGGCTTCCTTCGTCTATTACTGGAGTCCATTGTCCGAGATAAAAACGGCAACAAAAAGAGCAACAGTTATAGGAGGGCAGAGGCCAATCAAACACCAGTGATGCCAGTCCAGAGGTGAATGCGCAGGGCTCTGTATGTCAGCGCCAGATCAATAAATCGATTGACTGAGTACTCATCGGAGGCTCAGGCTTCAATCAAGTCCCGAATTATCTTGCGTCTGGTAGGGGGCGATTACCACCGTGGCTCCGAAGTTAAATTCGTGACCTGTTTCGTAGGTTTGGGCAGCAACATGTGATAATCCGTCACCCAGTGTCACAGCCAGCTTATGTTTTTTTTATGCGCGATCCAAGCATACGTGTAGTCTGTCCCGCGTAATCAGGAGAACAGTTTCAGCCCGGGATGCGATACGCTACACCCGACTGCTCATTGTGATTTAATTGGTTATCGAATTTCAGGACCCTGGTGCACATGGCAGTTTTGGGCCGGTGTGCAATCCTGACACCTAGTCCCGCAGCAAAGCGCTAGGTCGCCCATGACACCTTTATATGTAGCAACGCATGCCATACCATGGGAACTTGTTCTGGTTGGGTCCTACGGGAGTGAACGCGTAGGCATCGGCTTATCAACGCCTTCGGTTAGCCGTTCCCCATAAACTGGTTGCGGAGGTAACGGGCCTCACGTGCTATTTCCGCCGGGTTGCTGCAATGAGTCTGGATGCGTTTGAACAGTGTTCTCATACAGCTCCGTTTGGGAACCACCGGATGGATTCTGGGAAACTTGAGAATCACTTTCCTGTAGACAGCCGTTTCTATTTCACCGTTTGGGACGTCACCTGACGAGTAAATCAAGGAAGGGGAGCTGCTGCTCTTTTTCTTCTTCCTTCGTGGATTTTATATCTGGTAAGATCGAGTTACGGTGATCAGGGAAATACTGCAGCATGTTCCTCTTGACGATAAAAAAATGTGCTGTCCACGCAATGACGCTAAAAGAAAGGCTGCTGTTGGGTGAAACTCGGCATACATGGCCCTACGTAGTCACCTCCGAACTTACGCCACTGGTGTCTGATTGGCCACTGCCCCCTATAAATGCTACTCGTTTTGGTTGCCATTTCATCTCTGAAGATGGACTCCAGTAAGAGTTCGAAAGCTCAGACGAATAAAGCCATGATTCCTGTGAACAAACAACCTTCTTCTTAATCTTAAAATCTGCTTAAAGCCAGCAAATGATAAACACGCAATACCCTCTTAAACCGATTCGTACGCTGACTTTTGAATCCAGAGCTTGCAATTGCTTGACAGCAGTCACCGGGTAGACGTCAGCCAAGTAGTCCATGTCATCTATGACGTGCCGACGAAGCACTTCAAGTGGATACTTGCGATTGCAGAGGCCGTCGCCATACGGTTAACCAACCCAACCTTGTGCTCGCAAAAAGCGTTTACAGTGGCCCTCAGGCTCTCTTGACCGAAGACGACCTCAGTATGCGTGTTCACACCTGCCACGTCATCGCTCTAGCGACGAAGCAGAAACATAGGTAATCGTCCCCCCAGCCTTTGCCCCTATAACCCCTGTTCTCTGATCCGCCTCAACCCTCTACACCATACTTACTGTTGATTGGATATTTAAACTTGTGTTTACCCTTTTATTACTGTAAAGACCGGATGATGAATCGAAAGCGTACGTTCACCAAACTTGACTTCATAGAAACTTGCAATTCCTTTGCGCGGCCATCAGTTACGAAAACGAAAAAAACTTAACGTGCAACCTGCCTGCGATATTCGTTAGTCTTTCCTTGCAGGGGACTGGTGGTAATGCCTTTGGGAATACTTATTTCTTCGAAAGTATACCTTATTAAAATATGGCATTGAAGAAAGGAGGTATTCTGTCCTTCAAAATTGAAACTCCCAGGCTTCAGTCGATATTTGGCTCAACGAGCATACAGCTGGACCTACGCGGACGGCTATCGCGAATTGGGACAGATAGCTGCTCCCTGGATAGGCAGACTCTTGGTTATTGGAGAATAACGAAACCCGAAAATGCTTACGGCGAGATGCAACCGATGATCTTCTGAATTCGCGTGAATTGCTCCAAGGCTAACCTACCGCATTTATTGCAAACACTCCTCTAAATCCACTTATAATTCCCCTTTTCATGACTAAGGAACTGAAATTACTTTTCTGGCTGTATGAGTTTTCTATTCCTCCACACCGCTGTTTTGTTTATTAGAAAACAGAACAGGATCAAGTTTCTGGGGCAGTATCAATGCTAACTTTTGGGTTTCCCACTTACGACTCGGTAACTATGAGGCTAAATGTAGGTGCGGTGTAGTCCGGCGATCTGAAGAATACACGGGAGTTTAAGTAATATTTTCAACGTTGAATACAGCTTCTTCTATCTAAACACTATGCACGTTCAAACACCGGTTCCGTAAACATATTCATCCCGTTAAACCGCCTACAGAAAGGAGTTATTTGTCAGCTAATTCTGCCACCTACTCACCCTGTTTGACGCCAGCATCGTAATCCCATGCAGTCATAAATATCACTGGGTGTTTCAGAAGTCGCTGTGCGTACTAGCGCGCTTGTCACATGGTTCTCCTGATGCATTAGCCGTTTGCGTGTGTGCAGATCAGGTGTTTGGTAGAGCCCTCAGACGGCTTTCGCTACCAAGTGCAGATAAGTGGGCCAATCAAAAAGCCCTGTGAAAAACCGGGTCACCCCGACAGCTGGTGTTGAGTTCTGAAGCGTCGCAAATTATTTATACACTTGTGACTATGGAGGAAACTGTGCTATGAATATGCGTCGTTGACACATGCTCTGATGAGACATCAGTAGCCCAGTGGGTGTAGAAGATAACTTCGCTTGTGAACTACGGCTGATTTAGAACGCATTTGGACAGCTGTACCCTGTTTGAACAGTTGGAATTCGTGGAATTGTCGTAAGTGGAAAGCCGAAGTGTGAGCCCCCCTCCCAGGATCTAGTGTCGTGACCGCAGCTGCCTGACGCGGTCCTATACTTAATAAACCAAAATTATGCTAAGCCTGATTATTTTATTTCTTTTTGATAAAGGCATCTGGGTTGCCTTGATAACTTCAAATACCACGATAAGAATGCTCGTCGAACGGAAATAGGAAATTCTTCGAATTGAAGCTGAGGTGTTCCTTCACTGAGACGATTTATATTCCTCTCCAGAGCGATGCCACCTCGTTAAACTTCATTCCCGTATGGTTTTTTATATCCTCGATCGTAGTCGATAGAGGGTAAACTTGTGATCCAAATGCTACAGACTTCCGTTCAATGACAATTTGACCAGGATTTCAATATCAGGTCGTCACGATCTGTGGGTGGAGTACGGCTGATGGAAACAGTCATTCCATTCTCTTTTGCCATCGTCAGCAGATGTGGTTACATCTTACTCCATCATGGAGTCGAAAATGCGTAGGATCTAACGTATTACTAAAGTCCCTCTTATTCTTTCGAAAAGTAGCAGTCCTGTCGAATCAAGTTTCCTTCAATAATCCCGGAGATAACTGAACGAGGTAACCTTGAACCACCTCGGTCCTTGCCCCCTCTCAACTTCAACGCCAAGCAAATTTTAAAGGAATGAAAGCTCTTATCCAAATGGCATGTCTTTCCCCGAATGAAGAAGACGTTGTGTCTTCATGCGTTTGGCTGTCAACTGACGGAATAACTCGGACCGCGTGGTCAGCCCAGTGTGTATTTATGCGGAGTGGCTGACTGAGAGTCAGGCCGCAATGGCTCCCACTCAGCTGGGATCTGAGCCACCCCTCCCTTATGTTGTTTTGTTCTTGTTGGGGTCTATTTGTCTATCTGAACCATGGTACTGATAGTAGCTTCGGAATGAGTTCAGAAAATGAAGCAGGAAACAGGCCTTTTATCTCCTTAGATAAACAAATGTGATGAAACGCTCGGCTCGGGGTGACTCTCCTTACGAAGTCGTTCCGTCCAATCCAGTGCTATCTCCGTCATAGCCTGTCGAACCTCAGCGTAGCATCGGAATTCTAGCGTGGCAGGAGACCGGAATACCAAAAACAAAATCCAATTGGTTACGTTAACAGTCGTCATTGGCCTCTGTGTTTTAAGCATTACTTTCGGGGAGGAGTTGGGTCATTCCAGAAAGAAGGACGTGCTCTTCCTCTCTTCTCCTGCAGCTAAGCAAACTTTATTAGAGAGCAGAGAATACAGGTATTCACGAACAATCTACAATATATGCGCGGTGAGCTCAAAAAATGCACGACGTTACAGTATTGAACCTAGAAGGCGGACATGCGCTAAGTCATGGAGCAAGTGTTCGGGGTAAGTTTGACTGGAATGAATTCAGTTAGTAACAATGCATCTGTAGCGCAGAGCAATCGGCCTCACTACTCCACGGATCGTTCTAGCCTAGCGCTGTCAGTGAACCAAGATGATCACAGAGAGTGCGGTAACTGCTGCGACGGATCATCTGAACGTACGCATGACAAGCCTGCTACCTTCAATGGTGGTGACAGCACCCCATTGAGCCCGACAGACGAATAATCTGTGCGTCTAACTACTCATGCGGTCTGGTATGTGACTGACCGTAAAGCATGCCTCGGAGGTACACAGTTTAGTAACGGCTAAGTTTCAATTATATCGCAATTCGATACATTAGTAGGGCCTAACGAGGCTAGAACTACCGGCCTACTCGAAGTGGGGCAAATGTTTAAAAATAGCTTTGCCAGCGTGGTGCCACCTGCTTTTTTTATTTGGTTCAACGAGGTAGAAGAAAGATAGAGGGACAAAAAGCAGAGATCACATGAGCCAGTAGACAGGCATAGGACGAACAAAGAGTCATCATTTCTTAGAAAAATATTTTTAGATGTAAGTCGTGGTAATCTGCGGAACTTTGGGGCAAGCTATGTTTACAGCTTCATTCGAACACCATCAGAGAGACCCAAAGATTGAGTGAACATCTAGAAGAATCGCAGTTCAAAATTATGTCGGATCGAGTCCAATATTAGTATAAACTATTTTCCAAGAGTATTCAGCACCCTTAGTCTCCTGTTCCGCTAGGATTACACCGTGGTGCAGACTATACTCGCCGCAAACATTCGACGAGCCCGAGACACCATTCACTATATTACTTATAATACTTCCTCGGGTGAATTACGAAGAAACAGATAATTCCGGAAAGCACATGCATTAATCTTCCTGTGGGCTCCTGCCTTTTATTTGAATGAATCGATATCCCCTCCTTTCTGGCCTGCAAAACGCAAATTTAACATTTAAAACGAAGCACAAAACTGATGATTTCGAAAAATTATATTACAGTGGAAATTTTTAGGCGAGAAAAAGCTTACGAATCAAAGGATAGAGCCAAAGTACACAACAACGTCGAAGAGAGAGGAAAGGGCTAATTTGCGCAACAGAATGCAAGAACAATACAGAAGCGTGCAGTAGCAGTGTTTTTGAATGGAATGTGAGGAAACGGAGCAGTGTGTGTCGAAATTTGAAAGACTGAATAAGTTCTTATTACAGAATTGGAATAATAAACAAGGTACAAAGCACGCAACTCGTAAGAACAGAAAAAAATGGAGCTTGATTTTTAGGAATGGTGATGGCTATCTGGAATTGTTAATTTGCGGAGTCTGGAAGAATCGACGATCTCAGCGACACCACAAAAGGGCAGAAAATAAATTAATTCGCACTAGGCTGAAAAGGCCGAGAAGTGGTTGTAACCAACCAGCAAAATGGCTTACCGGGAGCTTTAGAAATTCTCGTATCTTGTCATTTTCATTGGCCTCATAGAAGTCCTCGTAGTCCTGCGAAAACGGTAATAAAACCAATTAGCAATACGTTTTGAAAGGCGATAAAATGGCAAGCGCAACTATATCATCAACCCGAAGGACAGATAAAATTGAACAAAGGTAATATAATATGCATATAATCGCGGCGCAGTGTTAACGATGGAATCCGGAGTAAGTGCCAAACAAGGCCCGAATTCTGTAGCGCAGTGTTGTACATAGAGGGTGGTTTGGTGCGTAAATACTTTTCAACCTTAATGTTTGCTTTTATGAAGGGCAACCAAAATGCCCCGCTATAAGTAAGGATACGTGTTTATGACTGTCAAGGAACCCGTTCTGTTGAGAAAGAATTTG
This sequence comes from Schistocephalus solidus, assembly GCA_017591395.1. Classification (NCBI taxonomy): domain Eukaryota; kingdom Metazoa; phylum Platyhelminthes; class Cestoda; order Diphyllobothriidea; family Diphyllobothriidae; genus Schistocephalus; species Schistocephalus solidus. Next base: position 3,300 of record WEDG01010243.1, on the reverse strand, counting down.
GAAACGCTGATAGTCTGTCTAGTCTCTAAAAGAATACGTGGTTTCTTATAGACAAATGAATGTTAGGGTTAGAAGATGTTCCGTGTGTTTTTTGAGACGAAGACCGGGTCTGTGGGTATGGCAAAAGGATAAAGTTAACCATTTGCCAACATTCACAGGTTAAGAATTTGCAGCGACCTAAGCATAGAGCAAAGCATCAAACGACTGGCTTCCTTCGTTGGACTCGATGTCAACTAGCTCAAAACCTTCATAATAGGTGCGATCTTTATGATGTTTAATAGAGGCTTTTTATATCTCTTAGTTCCATAACAATTTGAGCTTTACAACCGACGATGTCAACTGAAGGTGCGGGATGATGATCTGAGTGAATAAAGCCACACTTATTACAGATATAGAAGGCATCTAATAGGACTTAGTGTTTACTTTGCTGTTTCAGAGGCGCGACCAAGCAGTCATCTGCAGGTAAGGTCCTGAAAGACGTCAAATCATGCAAGAATAGAGAACCCGATTATGTGATTACGGAAAGCATGAGCTCGAACTTAAAATGCAGTCAGCCAATGATTACAAAAGAGGAACCTTCAGGATTTTTAGTGTTCTGCGGCTCCTACTATCCCCTTTTGAACAGAGAAAACTATGCTGGTAGTGGCTAGACAATTATAAGCGTTTCACGCGTTTGATGTCCCGACATTACTCCTCACATGCTTCTACTTGCTCGCATCACTAAGCTATGTCAAATTTCTAACTGCGTTGGTCCTTCCGATGAGTCGCTGATAAGGACATAGGTGGTCTGCCTTCTGAACCCTTTCTACGTAAATTGCATTTGGTCAGAAAACCCGTTGCGCTGCTGCCACAGTGCGCGGCTCAAAAACCAATAAGTTAATATTGGGGTTACAGCAAGCGGAGGTAGACCGAGTGGCTAGAGGCGTTTTAAAACCACATGAGGCAAGAAATTATCAGTCGATAAAGGTCGACTGGCAACGGCGACGTCACTGACACACTAAGCACTACTTTTCAAATTTGGTCGCCTTTTCTGCGCCAGTTTTCAAGGGCTAAATAAGAGTTCGTCAGTGCGTACGTCTTAGGCAGAACTTTTTCATAAACTACATCAAACGGCATCTTTGAAGTCTGAAAAATAGTGAAAGGTTTCAATAGGTGGGCATCACTATCGCACATATCTATGGCTGATTAAACAAAAGTCCACAATGACTATGTTTAAATTAAAACTCTAGAGTTGAGCTCAACTGTCTCCAGGTCTGGGGATCCCCAACTCGTTTATCGATAAACGAAAATGTGAAAAAGAGAACTTACACCGAGATATTCATCACCATCAAAAATTTGAGGAGGTAGGAATTCCTTTTTACCAGCATTTTCTAACGCCTTTCGCATTCTATTTTTAGCATCTTCAACCGCAGCGATGTCAATGGTGTCATATTTAACTTTTAAGGAGTCAAGTATGTTCTGCATATACGTCTGGCGGGATCTGATCTGTTAAGCATTAAATCGGCAGAATATGTGCATACCGTATTGTTGCCACTGACGGTAGATATATATAACTCGAGCATTATGCAGGAATGATAGCAACACCGGAGGCTAACGAAAACTGGTGAATTGGCTTATTTACACGTACAATTCCCAGCGCGTTTTTCAAGGACACACAGAGGTCCAAAGCCTAAAGGTAGACGATTCCCAATATAAGATTTGTATCCCGAAACCTTGGTGTTTAAAGTTAGAGTTAACCCTTCTGCAGCATTTTGTGGAAGTAAAGGCTTCGTGAGTGACTCTGTGGAGTTTTCGCTCATATTTTGAATAGTTGACATCGTAACCCTCATAGATATCACCAGCTAAATATAATAGCTGTACTTGTTCTCTACAGCAAAATTACGAGAGGCTAATCTGCAAAAGGGCACGAGAAATTATTTTTTGATTACCAAGTGTATCATGTGCCAAATTATTAAAATTGTAGAATAAGTGATTGGGCGACATTGTGAACGGAGCGTAACTACTACAACAGCGCATAAGACTAATTGACATACAACTTGTAGAGTTATCATGACCAGGTAACACGTACAAACAAAACTGCATGTAAAAAGATTTGATAAAGACAAAGCATATATTACAGGTTACTGAACCACTGCTTTCTGACGAGTGTCCACCAGAACAAGTGACCTTGGTGGCTTACTAGGAATCTAAAAAGGTGATTAACAGAAAGCATAAATAAGGGCAAAAATACGGTGAGAACAATCAATTTCAATATTTTATCAATCATAAAACGCAGAGGAACAAACTGAGAATCAGTTTCCTTAAAAGATGTAGGGAATTCGATAAGAATTTCCTTCAAAAACAAACACCAAATCTTAAATTATGTTACAGCTACCTCTGCAGATGTTCAAAGAATAGCCAGCAAATTTTGATGTTTAAAAGTGCTTCAGGCGTCAAAATTGCGGAAAAAAGGATAAAGATGAGCACTGTTCCCAGTTTTTTCCAGCCAGTCTTCACAAAGTTCGCGATGTTCCTTCTTCCCTCTGCGGAGGGCAGGCCAACTCCCAGAATTAGACAGATCCTTGTTTCAGAAGCACAAATCCGGAGAGAATAAGAAGAAATTAACGGTTCGGAATCTCTTAGACCAGAGGAGATTCCGCCAAAGCTTCTCAAAGATCTCATCTGTGAACTATTTGTCCCTCATCCGACGCTCTTTCAAACTTATGTTAACGCTGGAACACTTCTTGTTAACTGCAAGCTGTCACATATATCTCCCCTATACAATAATTGCTGGACAGGAACCAGTAATAAATAACAGGTCAATAAGCTTGAGATTCATCCTCGGAAAGGGCATTGAGAAGATCATTAAGATCGAATTGGTGGAATTCCTAGAGGCACATACCCTGCTTTCAAAGTGCCAACACGGGTTCGATAAGGAATAACTCCACAGGACAAATTCACTGCAATAACTCCAGAGTTGGACTAGATCTCTCGAGGATAGGCCTGTTGTTCATGTTGCCTTCATTGACCTTCAAAAGGCCTTTGCCATTGGTCCACACTAAACAAGTGCTTCCGAACCGAACACTAACGAAGTAACTTCGCTTGTTCATGCACACTACGGTGGATGTCTTACCTTGCCACTTGAGTAAGACGTTAAGAGGGAATACCAGACTTGCCCTCAGAAATAAAAGCACTGCTCATAAAGCACAACAAGATTTCGCCACCAGGTTCTGAGAGTACAAGTGCACGGAAACAGCTGAGAAGTTTGTCTACACGTGACAGAAATTAACCTCATAATTGAACAAGACCTCGTACAGAACC
>WEDG01010239.1:0-12555 GCA_017591395.1 Schistocephalus solidus | reverse complement strand
AAGGAAAGTAGTGACAGAGGAGATTCAATTCAATTGTACTTTCTATGTGATATAGCGCAATGGAAGAAAACCAGTCAAAGAAGTGTACGTATTTCAAATGAGATAGTTCAGCATTTGTTCTTTACTTCATTTCCCATAGGCCTCAAGTACCCATATAATCGAACTGGAACAGGAATTCAGGTGCTATTACCGTCAGGCGCAATCTCTGGATCCATCGACTGTCAGTTCTATTCAGTGTGGGCACAGGCGTTCAATCGATCTGTCACTTGACCGTATCCCATTCAAGACAATTATCTGGATAAATGTGTGATCTTATAACTTCAAGCTAATTACGATCCTATCTACATACGCTCTCGGTCTTTATTTTCTTACATTAGTACATCCAGATTTTTGAGTTGATCATTTGACGCCGTTTACTCACCCCACTGATATAACTGCACTAAATGTCCAGAACTTTAAACCTCATAGTTTCGTCACGGAGTGTACGGGGCGCGGACACACACGACAAAATTGTTGGTTAGTTGGTAGATGAAACTTTACATCCTAAGGACAAGATTAAAAATACATACATACAAAAAATACATAGCAGTCAGATCAGCTGTTGTATCATTATTAGTAGGGCAATAGTTATTTTAAGTCGTGAATTGACACGAATTAAACCTAGTTTATTTGTAGTATCATGAGCGTTTGCAGCTTTTGAATACCCTTTTGCCCTGCTACTATAATCAGGTGTAGTATCAGTAAAAGGATATATTAAATGGTTATTATCGTTCACTTTTTTCCTTAAGGCAAAAGAGGCTTTAGAGAACATGCACATATTTGGAGTAGGAATTTCTTTAGCAAAAGCAGTCTAAGAATTTGCCACATTTATCAGACTGTTTGCAATGAAAGCACTTGATAAGATGATAATTCGATTACTGGAACACGAGCTTCATTGACCTCATATGTCAGGTTCAGGCTTGAGCCAATCATTTACGTTGGTGATATCAGTAGTATTAACATTGGTAGCAGTAGGCGTTTTCGTCATACATTTTATTATGGAACAACAATTGTACTAGAACTAAGAGTTGTGGAAGTTGTAACAGTACTAGCATTCAAAACAGAAGTTTTGACAATATGAGTATGTGTAGTGCTATTGCAAATAGTTGACTTAGTATCTATGTTAGCGAACCTACAGACATTATCAGTATCACTATCAGTGTAGGTGGTGCTTATGGATTCTATTTCTTGTATTATTATTGGTGGTAGCATTAGTACTAGAATTTGTAGTAAAAATGAATGTTCGGCTGTAAATATTCGTGTTGGTTTACGTAGTACTACTTAAAAAGGCACGTGTAGCCACTAAGATTTTCCTTTAACAGTAGAAGTAGTAGCAGTAGTAGTAAGGGATACAGTTCTAGACGTTGCACAAGAAGACAATGTATTAGTAGCAGTAGAAGTATAAATTATAGTAGTCCTCAAATTATATGTAGGGATATTTATTATGATAATAGTATTGTTAACAATAACAGTCATATTACCAGGAATAGATGAAAACAGATAAGTATTATTGGTATTAGTAGTCTAGTTAGTACCAGGTGTTGGGAAATAAGGATTTTTGGTAGGGCTAAGAGTAGAACTTAAAGTCATCGCAGTTAAATTTCTAGACGTCATAGTATTGGTAGGAATGGTCTTGAAGCTGTAAGCAATTGCAATAGTTATAGAATAAGTGATATTGATAAAGTAGTACTAGTGATCGTAAGCTCAATAGTGTTGGGTGTATCGTAATAGTTCTACCCTGAATAGTCTACATAGAAGAAGTAGTAGTACTAGGAGTATTATTTTAACCAGTCAATGAGTTAACTTATGTTTTAGAGCTTGACGATGAGACTGGTGATGGATGTCAAATGTAAAAAATAAGGAATAATCTACTCCTAACTGGGTTTAAAAATAAAGGTCGCTACAAACATTGTTGATAACATTAATAATTTATAATAAGAACCATTCGAACACACTGACCAGGTCAAATTAAATTTTTCCTTGTCATGTAAGACAGGATGGCACCAATGGATCGACCAGGTGATGAGATCCTTAATTAATTACAAGCACCGTTCCTTGGCATACATCATAAAAAACACACTTCGATAATGTTTTCGATGTCCATGTTTCTAAAGGGCAGGAAATGACTTTCGTTTTGACTATTTTTAGAAAACACAGATTAGCCAATGTTGCTTAGACTCAATGCTGATCTTTTGGTAAACGACAGAAACCAATATAATTGTGTTGTTTTTAACTATCATTTCGACAGAGCATTCTATTAGACGGTTATTCTGGAATGAATTGGCGTAATTTATTCTCACCTGCAAAAACAGGTTTAATCTTTTCACACTTGTTTTTGCTGGCACTACGGCCTTCTTCCCTCCCATCACGTATTGGGACCACAACAGAGGACTTCTATTTAGCTTGACGGTCGGGACTGCTTTCATGTTTGGCACGCGAAGTTTTCTCATCTTTGGCAGGACTCAATTTTTCCTTTATTTTATTTAGCCTGTGGACTTCACCCACTTGCAGTTCACCTCAGTTATACATCAACGCAAACACGCGTCTCTACGTCGTTCATTTTCGCTGAAAGATTGCGTTTGTTTCCAAAATCTGTTGCACAATGTGTTCAGTTAAAGGGCCATGGGCTGTCAGTGATATTCAATACCGTTTTTGGGAGTTGTAAACAGTCCAATCAACGGCAGTTTCGTTTTCATTCCACGACATCTGTACTGCAAACTCTCTAAGGAATCATCGGCTATGCGGCGTATTAGTCGTACAAGCGAAATTTATTACAGGCGAAACACTTGCCATCTTACTATCCGTAAGGACGCTTTACCCGACCATTTAACTACTCCTCTCTCTTGTAGGAAATGACGCGTTAGATAAGACCTTCTGGGTCACCTTTAATAACCATACGACAGGCGTTAATTCAACTTCAAATTTTTCCCTGATTTTTTGGCAAATGCCTTTTAAAACCAAGGATAAAAGGATCAGAGATTGACAAATCCTTAGAATGAGGTATTCTGTTCGATATTTTGGTAATAGCATTTCACATTTTTTCAGCAACTTCCCGTGAAAGGATCTGCATTAGCACGCTGTAATACAAGAACGCCTCCAGGAATACAGGAAAGCTTACTTTGCATACTTGGTATTCCCAAACCTTAACCTTGACACTAGCACTAGCTGCAGTGATACTCCAGACCCCGGACGTAGTCCTTCTAACACAAGCACGTGTACCCACTATAATTTCCCTTTAATAGTAGTAAGGTAGCAGTAGTAGTATGAGAAGCAATAGAAGAATAAGTAATAGTTATCCCTGATATTCGTTGAAGGGATATTTCTTATAAATATAGTATTGGTAACAATAACAGTAATATTACCAGCAACAGTAGAAAACAGATAAGTATTATTGGTATAAAAAGTATAGTTTGTACCAGTTGTTGGGAAATTAGGATTTTTTGGTAGGGCTAAGAGTAGTACTTAAAGTCATCGTAGTAAAATTTATAGACGTCATAGTATTGGTAGGAATGGTCTTTATGCCGTTAGCACCTACAATAGCAATAGTCTACGTGGTATTAATAATAGAAGTCCTAGTAATAGAAATCTTTTTAATGTTGCATGTATTTTAATTGTACTACCCTGAATAATCCAAAAAATACAGGTAGTATTATTTAGACTTTTATTAATAATGCTACTTCCAGTAGTACATGCTATCACATAAAATAACGCATCTCCTTTCAAATCTGCAGCTGGTTGAAAGTTATATTTCCTTCACCGATGACAGTAAATGCAACGCCTCCATGGCGTGAGGCCCTGCACTATCCAGATAACGCTTTAACCCATTATCCTGTGAGGAGTAAGCGGTGCCCCTTATATACGGGTGCTAATGTAGTGACCCAAATCCGTGCGCACATTGAACGCTGAAGCTCTAGCATGTACATGCACGCGCGGACCAGTGGCTGCCTGGCCCTTGACAATCCTGAATGTCCGTACTGGCCAATTATCTTCAAGGCTGACTTGCACCTGATTTTGCTCGATGCCCCGTGACGATCGCACGGTCTCATACACTGGGGAGACGTCACAGACGCGGCAGTTAAATGTGCCCTCGTCCGGCAGCCATCTTCCTTTGAACCTTTCTGCGATTGTTCTTTACAGAATAATCTATTTCCCCGATGGTGTCCCATTTCTTATCTCCCTCTACTGAACCGGGCCAGCACGTCGTAGCACCTCAGGTCTCCCCATCAACTTAGCCTACTGCGATACTACTTCATCCCAGACCTGTAGTACACCATTATATTTGGGGGACTAATCGAATTAGCCTTTGCAACCTATAGGACTATATCTCACTCTCTGCGTAAGACGTTTTATTTTAGAACAGAAGGGGAACAAGGATGAATGAAGGAAAACACACATACACATAGGATAACTCTGGTAGAGCCCGCCCGCCAAAGTTACTTATCGCAGCGTAGAGCACAGTTTCAGGCAGTCACACCTGAAAGCTTAGTGCTGAAAAAGGGCAAAATAGAAGTATCCACCCAGTTTATAACTTAAATTCGTAGGAACAACCAGTATATTTTGGTGGGATGGTAACGCAATCGCTATGATGAATCTGAAGTGAACCTACTTCCCCAATGCGAGTCCTCGCCTAGGACACCCGGGAGATCCTACCGATGATGGGACAATAACATGAAGTCAAGACTACAAGCTGCCCTTAACCTAATCTTAATACCTGTCTTCATCCTAAACATAATTTCCTTGGAATTTAGCGCAAAGTCACATGTACTGGGGGCGGTTTCTCTTCCCGTATCCTGTTTTGATGGCCCTACAAGGCATGCTTACCCTCAATGACAAGTAGTTAAATGTCGTCGCATAGTAAAACGCTAGAACGCTGAGCAACTTATGAAAATTGCAAGCGTTGATGTTCATCTACTTCGGCTCAAACAAGTGACACAGTAATATTGGTGTTCACACGTCGTGGAGGGTGGCAGTCACGAAATGATGCGTGATTTTGAAGTCCACCGGTACTGACGGCATGCACATGATAATTTCATATATTTTAGTGACAGCCGCGGCCTCGGGTCCTTGTTTGTCAACTTTGAAGGAAAGAAGAGACAGAGTAAAATTCAATTCTGTTGGACTTGCCATGAGATATAGCGCAAGATCAGCAAGTCAGTTAAAGTAGTCTACGTATACAAAGTGAGATAGTTCAGCATTCGATCTTCACTTCATTTCCCGTGGGTCTTAAGCACCTACGAAATAGAACTTGAACAGGATTACAAGCGCTACTACCGTCAGTCACAAAATTTTGGATCCATCCATATTCAGTCTTTTTAGTACGGTCCCAAAGTTCAATCCATCTGTCACTTGACCGTATCCCATTTCAGAAATGTATCTGGATTAATGTGTGATCTTATAACTTGAAGCTAATTACGATCCTATCTGCATATGCTCTCAGTTTTTATTTTCTTACATTTATTCATCCAGATTTTTGAGTTGAAATTCTTTTGCCGTTTACTCACCGCACTGAAATAATAGCACTGAACGTTCAAAACGTTTAACCTCATAGTTTCTTCGCGGATTGCACGGGGTTCGGACCCACCACCAAAAGAGTTGGTCAGTTGTTAGACGAAACTTTACATCCTGACGACAAGGAACAAAACATTTTGTTCGATGGTTTTCGATAAAATACATATTTGGTTCAAATAATTCGGTTACACGGAGTTTACAAGATGTACCCGTCGCAGGCAGCAGTAACACGACAAGGGAGTATATGCTGAAGGAAGCTCTGAAAAAATAGGAGATTAAGATGACAATTTCTGGCTTATTAGCTGTCGCAAGCCAGCCTTATCCAAGCCCAGTCTTTTGCCACACATGGGGCATAAAGTCGTAATCCTATGCCACCAAAACTTAGTATGTCCAACGCTCTGAACCCCGGAGCAATTGGACCGGTGTCCTGTCGGATCTGATAGGATAAGTTCGGATGACGACGGTTTATAAGGCAGAATTTCCCATTCCAGTGTCTCTTGCCTTTGTTGAAACTCACTTCAGGACATCAAAGTAACTGCTTATCCTATTAGGCAAACTCACACATAGAGCGTTTAAAATCAGGCACAGCAAACAGCTTTTAAATGACCTTCGTGACCTAGGGGCGGAGCTGGCTGGCAAAAGATCCATCAGGTGACAGGTAGTTCGTGCCTGTCCTAGAAATTATCTGAATCATTATTTCGCCAGTCGGTAGGACTGGCATTAAAAGTTATTTGGGATGGAAACTTAAAGACATAAGAAATTGTTACCTGCAGTACAGCGCGGTCAAGCCCGAGAATTCAGTAACATGATCGTAGATCTTGCTGACACCCAACTTCCTCATATTATAAACAAGGATCATAGCAGTGTCACCTTCACCAATTTTGAACTGCAGAAAGTATAAATTGACCTCCTTTTAGTCATAGCATGAAAGACTGGAACATATCCAGCTAACGATGGTCCCAACGTCCATTCTGCGTAGGACCAATAGTGAAAAGCATTTTCAATAACTGCGGTAGACCATCTTCTCGATTAGGGAGCAGAATGAACATCCTACACCTAAACATACTGCGTGGACACATTTGGGCCAATAAACGTTTATCGTTGTTAACTATCCATTCCGCCAATCATACATAGTCTCCTTAAAGAAGGCTAATGCCTTTGGACTTGATATCTTTAAAGTGACAGAACGAAGTTTTTTCAAGATTCTTATGCATAAATTGCATGTCCTTTATCCTCCCATCGGGCGGTGTAAATTTGGCACAGGCCACACATGCAACATCTTCAATAATCACCTGTGGTCGCTTTCAGGCTAATTGTTAACGAGAATGGGCTTTCACCCCCGGTAACTAGTGTCCTATGTTACAATGTGGATTTCCATCCACGAACATAATAGTTGAATGCAAACGGCTTCAAATAAATAAGAAAATTGCCTGAATTAACGGTCTATATTTTGCTCAGCCTTGTAAATTCCTCCCACAACCTTCTTTCCTCTTTCCTATGGTGAACTGCAGAGGATGCTTAAGCGTCTCACTGGTCCATGTATTACACTAGCGTATGATGTTGCTGAGTAAACCGCGAAATATAACTTTTTCAAACCTTGCCGTTAGCGTTATTTCCCCACCAATCTCCATCACCTCTTCCGTGCCTGTCGTAACTGTGGAATAAAAGGGCCGTGGATAAACACTTCCCAGCTCGGATATTATCTTATAATTTGTAGTAAAATCTCATTGTTCTCCTATAGTCCCTGGTTTAAACAATTTAGTAAAATATCCTTTATAGTCTTCTGAAGCTTGGTGCATTGTTTTGCTGCTGCTTTGGCAGGACAGCTTTCTTGACCTTGAATTATTTAAATTTTCTGAAATTTGTCATTGCGGCAAAGGGATATCTACTGCTTTCCCCAATAAGCGTGGAATAGTTCAACATTTCTGTCTTCATGCAGATATGCTGAGGTCGTGAAATGACTGCTGACGATCTGGATGATTTTCTCCTGCAATCTTCCTCCATTGCTTTAAAAGACTGGCATGATATCAGCGTTGCGGCGGCTGTTTGCGACGAACCCCGTAGGTATTATTTAATATTACCTATCACGTGACAGAAAATTTAACGCTTTTTGGTATTTTATATTTGGTGAATTCCTGTTAAGCACTGACCACAGCTAATTAATGCTGCCATAGACTGTCCACTCAAGGCCTAAGCATAGGGCTTTGTACTTAGTAGCGTCGGCCGTTAACGTTAACATTATTGTTGATTGTCCGACAGTGGTAGTATTTATGCTTTAGTATTAGCATTAGTAGCAGAGTTTATAGGTATGATGGTAGCACTACTGTAATGCTAGATGTAACAGTAATTTTACTATTACTGGGATTTGCCTTGGGTGTTTTTATAACGGTAATAGAACAGACTTCTTGAAACGCAATCAGTAAAAAAGACCATTGCTACGATTAACAGTTGCATTAAACGACATCACAAAGTAACTACTTTGGAATCATATGTAGGATAAGCCTTGACCGAATTAAGGGTACAGTATTATTATTAGTAGTATTTGTTGTTGTAGAAGTAAAAGTAGTCACATAATTTGGGGGAGTACTCACAGCAAACTAAGTCGTTATTTTGTCTCATGCGTGCCTCCAGTTTCACTTATATGCATTTTATTATTTGTATTAGTCCTTGTAGTTAAAACAGTTTTAAAATTAACAGTAAAATTATTTCATAATGAGAAGAAATATATATGTCTGACGTTTTGGGTAGTTGTTTGGTCAACCGATCTTCAGAGACTAAGAAGTCCTGCTCGCTGCGTTTGCATAGTTCCTGGCGTGTCAATACTGGCCGTGCGCTGCGTCCCACTAATGTCCTAGCTGCCACCGTCCCCGCTGATCCCCCGTTATGCGGCTTCAGTTTGTGTCGGCCGCATTTTCCCACTACAACTTGCTTCACCCCGGTATTCCTAACCAGAATGAGGTGTTTTGCTGTAGATGAGATTATATTCTTTTGTGAAAACAGTGGAAGCGGCCGTCGAATTGGCGAGACAGTTGGAACGCAAGTGTCAATATAAGCAGGTGCAATGTCAGTCATATGGTAAATACATATCGGTGAAGTTGTATAATTTTTATTTATGGAAAAATAAATTATAGTGTACCTAATCCTGGTTGCAGTAAGAATTGTTTAGCGTAATTAACCTATGTAGCTATCATTTTATAAACTTTTTTTTAATGTCGATAAAGTAGTTTTACCAAACTTTGTTTTGTGATAGCCGATTTGGCGGCGTACGTAAGAGTGTAAATTGTATAGAAGTGGCTGACGTTATGGTTGTTTTACTGCAGTATAATCAGAAACAATTAGTATAGACGTTTTACTAGCATTCACATAAGCAGTGGTAGCATTAATAGTACGGGCAATAGTTTTTTTGCGAAGAAAGCACATGAGAAGATGATAATTCGATCACTGGAACACGAACTTCATTGACCTCATATGTCAGGTTCATGTTCGAACTCATCGTCAGAGGTAGCACCATAAACGTATCTGATATCAGCAGTATTGGTAGCGGTGTTTGTCTTAGTAGTAATTGTTATAATGGAACAATAAAAGTACTAGTACTAAGAGTTGTAGAAGATGTAACAGTACTAGCATTAGAAATCGAAGTATTGAAGTATGCAATGTCAGTCATATGCTAAATAAATATCGTTGAAGTCGTATAATTTTGTAGTTAACCAAAATAAATTTTCGTGTACCTAATCATGGTTGCAGTAAGAATTGCTTCAGCGTAATCAACCTAAGAAGCTGTTATTTTATATAATTATTTTTAATGAAGATAGTGTAGGTTTACCAGACAGCGTTAGTGGTGTTTTTGCTTTCTATTACTAGAAGTGTTAATAGTCGTAGCATGCGTACTAGTTTAATTAGTAATAATGAATGTTCGGCTGTTAATATTCATGTTGGTAGACGTAGAAATACTTACAGTAGCACCATTACAATTTCTCTTTATTAGTTGTAACAGTAGCAGTAAAAGTATCAGTAGCAATTAAAGTAGTTTGCACTAGAAGTAGTAGTATTTGGTAACAATAACAGTCGACGTACCAGGGACTAGGAGGAAAACGTTTTAATATTATTTGTAGAAATAGTAATGGTTGTACCAGGAATTGTGAAATTAACATTTTTGGTATGGCTTATATCAGAACTAAAAGTCATCTGAGTTAAATTTCTAGACGTCATAGTATTGGTAGGAATGGTTTTGATACCGTTAGCATTTACAATAGCAATAGTCTAAGTGGTAATTCTAATCGTAGTTCTAGTGATAGTTAGCTTATTAGTGGTGGATGTTTTGTAATAGTACTACACTGAATAGTCCTTATATAAGAGGAAGTATTGCTCGTAGTCCCGTAATAAAAGCAGTAATATTAAGAGTACTAGTATAAGCCATAGTACCGCAACTAATAATCGGAGCAGTGCTGGAATCACAATTTGCAGTTGTATTAGCATTAATAGAATACTTTTTGTGCAAAGCGTCTTAGTATAGTTTTTTGTAGTATTATTAGCAGCAGTCGAAGTAGTTTTGACACAAGCTGTAGCAGTAAAATGTGCCATGGCATTTCTTGCATTGTGGTTAAAGTAAAGGCCGTAAAACAAGCAGTGGTTCTAGAAGAAAAAGTAGTATTATTATGAGCCGTATTATTGCCAGTAGTAATATGTTTCCTAGCAGAAATAGCATTTATGGCATTGACAGTAGAAGCTGAGGCAGTTTTGCAACGGTTGAAGTCACAGGTCTTCCAATACCACAGACACAAATACTGGGTTCAGTGGGTTAATGCCTTTCAGAACAAAGGATAAAATGATCTGGGATTGTCAAAACCTTAGAATGAGGTACTCTGTTCAATATTTTGGTAAAACCATTTTACATTATTTCAGCAAAATCCCGTGAAAGGATCAGCATAAGGAACGCTGAAATACAAGTCTGCCTCCTGGAATACAGGAAAGCTAACTTTACATACTATGTTTTCCCAAACTTTAACCTTGACACTAGAACAAGTAAGAGTTCAGGACTCAGCAGTTACTGCCGGATCTCATAGAGAGTATTATCCGGCCGTTAATATTAAAAAGGTCATGTTTTTAAAAAACCATGACTAGGAAATCCTACGGCAACTAGGACGCGGATTAAGGTCGGGTCCTCTTTAATGTTTGTGGAAGGATCAAAGTAGCACGAATGAGATAAATTACTTAGTGAGCATCACTACTGCTGCGTGCATGACCTTGGAAGGGATATTTTATGCCAATGTTTCTTAGTAGTGAAAACGTCAGCAGTAAGGACCCCCAGGCAAGCCAATTTTAAGAACGACTACTCCGAATACTTGAAAGAATGCCACTGCTATGGACTGCCCTCATCTCTTTTCGCCACTTGCCTCAATAATTAAAGATGGCGATCACGAGAAAACGTGCAGCCAACACCAAAAAGCACTAAACAGCGGCTTCGTCAATCAACGGAGTGGCTAGTACAGATAAGCGAAACTGCTCCAGACCACGTTCTGCATGCGTTTAAAGGCTTGGCTTGCTTTGGCAACCCGATGGGCGATCTCATCGTTGACTTTGGTGCTGCGGGAGCGATTGCTGCCCAGGTACATGAAGGTTTCCACAGATTTCAGTTGGGCGCCATAAACATTGATGTGAGCTGCGGAGTAGGTGGTATTTGACGGCGGCTGATGCATCACAAACGTTTTCTCAGTGTTGATGCGAAGTTCGAAGTTGTCACAAGCAGCAGCGAAGAGATACATGTTCCTTTGCAGTTCCTCTTATGTCGTTGCATTGAGTGCGCAGTCGTCGGTGAAGAGATGTTCGTGGATGTTGGCTGTAGAGACACTCGAGCGGAAGTGCATCCGACGTTGGTTGAGGAGTCGGCCGTCCATCCGGTAGGCGAAGCGGATCCCGGTGCCTTCTTCACGGTAGGCGTCCGATTGCATGGCAGAAAACATGAGACTTAAGAAGGTAGGGGCAAGGAAGCAGCCCTGCTTCACTCCGTTGGTCACTGCGAATGCTTCGGTGACTGTCCCGTTGTCAGTAACGCACGCCATCATTCCGTCGTGAAGCTGACGTCCCATATGCGTGAAACGTTGAGAAAAGCCGAATTTATGCATGATTTTCCACAGTCCGTCGTGATTCACCGTGTCAAAGGCTTTTGTTAGATCCACGAACGTAATGTAGAGGTGAGTCAGCATCTCCTGGCACTTATCTTGCAGCTGTCGAGCAGCGAAGTTCATGTCGATTGTTCATCGGTGTCGTCGAAAGCCACATTGGCTTTCCGGGAGCAGTCCTTGTTCCAGGTGAGCGTTCAGGCGATTGAGAAGAATGCGGTCGAAGATCTTTTCGGCAATGTTCAACTACGAGATTCCTCGTTAAGTGTCGCAGAGTTGGCGGTTCTCTTTCTTCGCATGGACATGGTGACTATTCTAATGAATCTGGATATGAGCGCTGGATACCCAAGCGCGCATTAGCCCATCCTTTTTGGAAAATGGAAGTTCAGGATCTCCTGTCATGGCCAGCATCCTTGAAAGTAACTGCATTTGCTTGAGAAGACCTCAAATTCCAGAGATCTCGTTTTAAACATTTATGTTTATTTTATCACTAAATAAAGGTTTTATCTTTTGAAACTTGTATAATCGATCCATCTTAGTAACATTGGGATCATGATGTCACCTGGCTCTGTGATAATCTTGTATCTCATTTTACGGGGGAGGGCACTGCTTACTACAAAAATGTGCCCTGCAATGTGATTGCCAACACCACACACTTCTCATGCAATTAAGTAAGCCAGTTTATATAAACTTAGCCAACACATTTGATTGTTTTTTACCTTTGAGGTAGTCAGGTTTGTTTTGAAATGATCGCCCTACTCGGAGACTCAACAACTATATGATCGGTGCTCCCTGTATAACAGTATCGTTATTATTGCATAAATATGCGTAGGTGGTCACGTGAAACCCGACCAAGATCTTAGAAGTGAAGTAAGAATCGCAGTGTCAG
>WEDG01010235.1:0-24891 GCA_017591395.1 Schistocephalus solidus | reverse complement strand
TGCAAAGCTACGTATTGCTCGAAGATAAAGTCATCATTGTCTGTTTCCTTCCCAAACTCGCAACTTTTGGATTTTGAAAAGGGTGCTCCTGGTATTTGAGGCAGCTCCCGTGATATTATATTGGTCTCTAATTATATTTTCATCATCCTCTACAGAGTCAATCTTTGCATTCACTTTTTCTTCCCCTCCTTTTAAACTAGCATTGCCAACTCTTGACAACCTTGATACTTTCCTCCAAATTTGCAACCCTAACGGCAGTCTCCAGATTCTGTTGATGATCGAGGCGGGTTCTGATGGTTTCGCCTCTTTGTTAATGGACAATGCAGTCAGCACGGTCGCATTTCGATGATGATCTCGTGACCTCTACTGTCCCCTCTTCGTTTCGACCACGTTGGCTACGATGAGTTCGTCCTCTATCACCTCCACTGGTGTTTATAAACAGTAGCCCTGGCTGCTATATTATCTCTCACCCGACAAGGAGCGTTCCGAACCCTCATACGTTGTCAGCAGCAGTACAATACTATCCTATTACATTTAGCTATTAATTTTTTAGTGAAGCAGTTTTTTTCTCCTTTTATTTACATTGGCGGCTCACCGAACTCCGCCTCCGATTTAACCCTAGGAGTTTTTTACTGCTTCTTTTCCAGCTCAAAGTATACGTTAAAGATTGTTGACTTTGCTTTAAAAATGGCAAATCGTTTTTAATCGGATATGTTTATCATACTACTCATTTCTGCTGTTCATATGGATGCTCACATAGTGCAGAAATTATCCACTTTGCATTTATTTAAACCACGGTACTAAGTTTGTAATGATGGGGCCCTCTGGGCCTTAAATATACAATTTATTATTTAAGTCTGCTGCGTTGACGACAAAAAAATGGTTGCTGTCGAATACTGAAAAAAGTGAGTGTCTTATGAGGTGCTTTCTTAATTTTAATCTGTTGAGATGTTCCGTCCTACACTTTTGCGTGAAAAAATATGTGGAAATTCACAAAACCTGAACATATGGACAAGCGCGAACGTTATCCTGTCTGAACACTGTAATATTGCGGTCTAGAAGATAACTAAGTGCGTTGCACTGGATCAAACGTGCGTTTAAAATACTCCCCCAGAAGTCTTCAGAAAGGTCTTAAGCGTCCTCGTGAGACTCGTTTAGATCGCACATGTACACCGTGGAGGAAAAAAGATATTAGCATCCCTGAACAGGTACAGCGGAGTGAAATGAAGATATTTTGCAGTCATAAGGATTACCAATCTGGCCTATTTTCAAGGGGAAGGTAGTTCAAAAGAATACGAATTTTCCATTGAACCAACCGATTGTTCTGAGGACAACGGCAGCCACCTCACTAACGCCAAAACCATCAGGGAACCAATTGCCCAAAGAGATGTCAGAACTGATTCCGTAACGCCCAGCGTTCTCACTTAAGAAACCAGAGTTACCGAAAATCATCACGAAACGGAAAAGACATACGACCTTGACGTTAGAGGAGACGCAGTTGGGCCCATAAAATTGACAAACGCAACAGGAAATTTGGTTGGCGCAAAATTGAAGTGCTTGTATACAAATGCGCAAAGCCTTTTATCAAAACTTGATGAGTTAAAAATTTGACTTGCCGAAGTATCTCCGGATGTGATAGCAGTAACCGAAACCTGGCTGTCGGGCAGTATTCTAGATAGCGAAATAACATTGTCTGGGTACCAATTATGTCGGAGGGACAGAGAAAACCGACAGGGTGGTGGAATAATTGTGTATGTGAAAGACGTGCTAATAGTGTCTGACAAGACGAGCAAGTTTGCGTGCAGCACTGAAACCATATGGTTGAACATCAAGGCTCTTGGCTCTCCATGTCTAGATGTCCTCATTGTCTATCGGCCACCTAGGATAGACCGAGTCGCGGACACCCACTTGTTGGAACAATTAGAAAAGTTCTCCAGTAGACCTAATGTAATGATTATGGGTGACTTCAACGCACCAGGAATTAACTGGAGCACTTTTCAATCATCATGCCCAAGATCAACTTTTGATTATGTTTTTCTGCAAAAGACCTTGAATGCACTCCTCACACAGCATGTCCCTTTCCCCACCAGAACACGTGAAGGACAAAGGGCTAACTGTCTTGACCTGGTTTTCACGAAAACATCAGGCAGCATTGACGAGATTATTTCAATGCCTCCGCTCGGTCGTAGTGATCACGTGGTGCTTATATGGGACTACTCCTTATTCTCCGTTGCCCCTGCTATAGAGGAAAAACGGCGTAACGTTTGGCGAGGAAAAGTTCATCAGATGAGAGTAGATATAACACACATCAACTGGACCTCAATATTTCGAGCACCGTAAACGAAGATTGGGAGTCTTTCCGAAATGTTCTTCTGCAACTTATTGACAACCACTGCCCGCTAACGGGTGTCCATCACAGCAAGCGTCCTGGGTGGCTAGACAGCAACTTAAAAAGGGAAATAAACAGGAAGCACAAGTTGTGGAGAAAATATCGCGAGTCTAATCAAGTCGCCTATTTTTAATAAGTATAAAAGCACAGAGAAACAAAAATGAGAAGCTTTATTCTTACAACGCGAAGAGAATTTGAGAAGACTTTGCTGCAAAAGGCAACGCAGAATCCAAAAGTTAGTCTACAGTTACCTCCGTAGATGTACAAGGAATAAACATCAAATACCGCTGATTAAGACTGCCATGGGCGTCAAAATTTCTGAAAACAGGGAAAAAGCCGAGTACTTTTCACAGTTCTACCGCTCAGTCTTCACAATCGAGGCCAGGTTCCTTCGTCCCTCAGTGGATAACCCGCTGACTGCAAGCATTAGCCACATACTATTCTCAGAATTTCTGATCCAAAAAGGAATTAAAAAGAACTAAAAGAGTCGAAATCCCCAGGACCAGACGAGCTTCCACCCAAGCTTCTGAAAGAACTCGCCAATGAACTTTCCGCACCTTTGTCAGTGCTCTTTCAAAAAGTCCTTTGACTCCGGAACACTTCCTTTCGATTGGAAGCTGGCACATATAACTCCCTTGTACAAAAGCGGTAGCCGGGCGTCAGTGACAAACTACAGGCCCATAAGCTTAACATGCATCCTTGGTAAGATTATGGAAAGGATCATCAAGAGCGAATTGGTGAAATTCCTAGAGACTCATAATTTGTTATCAAGCTGTCAACACGGGTTCAGAAAAGGAAGATCATGCACAACGAATTTGCTGTATTCGATCCAGAGGTGGACCGAAGCACTTGAAGATAGACACGCGGTTCACATTGCCTTCATTGACTTTCAAAAGGCCTTCGATACTGTGCCGCACGAGAGACTGCTTTACAAGCTAGAAAGAATTGGAATCAGAGGTAACCTCCTCAAGTGGATCGAAAACTTCCTCTTGGGTCGGCGCCAGGTTGTGTGCATCGGCCAAAAGAGGTCAAGGTCTGCTGCGGTCGAGAGTGGGGTTCCTCAGGGTTCAGTACTAGGGCCAATACTGTTTTTAATATACGTGAACGATTGTGTCAGGAATCTCGACTGTGAAACAGCAATGTTTGCCGACGACATTAAATCTGGAATGTAATCCAGAGCCCTGCTGACGAAGATAAACTGCAGATCAACCTAACTCGGTTGGAGGAGTGGTCGAATCATTGGCTTTTGCGGTTAAACGTCGATAAGTGTACAATACTTCGCTTAGGCAACCCGTCTGGATCTGCCGAAAGTAGAAGTTACTTTCTCAACGGTGAAGCCTTAAAAGACGTGGAAACCCAAAAGGACCTTGGTGTGCTGATGACCACCACCTTAAAACCATCGTCTCACTGCTCGAAAGTGGCGAAGAGGGCAATTTCGGTGTTGCATGCCATCAGACGAGCCTTTTCGGATTTCGATGAAGATCTTTTTGCTAAGACCTTTGGAACATTCATTAGGCCACATTTGGAATATGCTATGCACGCCTGGAAACCCTGGACAGTTCAAGATCAGAACTGCCTCGAAAGAGTACAGAGGAAAGCCACCAAAATGGTTAGAAGTCAAAGCTCCTTGCCATATCCCACCCGCCTAATGAATCTTAATCTGTTCCCTATGAGTTATAGGCAAATGCGTGGTGATCTCCTGCAGACATTCCGAATTGTGAAGGGATTGGATTGTTGCCTGGAATTCTCGGACTTCTTTGAATTTGCCACCACGACCCATCTCCGAGGTCACCCATTAAAACTGCGTGTCCAGCAGGCGAGACTGGATGTGCGCAAGTTCTCCTTCTCTGTCAGAGTGGTTAAACCATGGAATGCCCTCCCTGAAGACGTTGTGATGTCACCATCGCTGGAAAGCTTTAAAAGGAACCTTGACAGTTTTATGTTCCGCAACGAGCCTGAGCGATGAGGCATTTATCTTAACCCTCGAGAGTCGTGCACCACTTGTCAAATTTTATGACCGCCTTTTGTACTTTGGCAACCCACACGGTTTCTCTGTATACCGCACTTAATTTTACGTTACAAATAGGGTACTCAAAGGCCCATGCCTATTTCCCTCAATAAATTGAATTGAATTGAATTGAACCATACCAGGACAGGTTGAAAAGGCTACACTTAATTCTTCAACAACAGGAGCATACTGCGCAGCCTGCTCCATACATTCAAGATTATCCGTGGCTATGATTCCTCTCTGAGGCCAGAGGAGTTCTTCAAGTTTGCATGCACATTTCAACTACGTGGCCAACCATACAAGGTCAAAAGCGAACACACGCGATTGGACCTCAGCAAGATTTTATTCAGCCAACGAGTGGTACGAACATTGAACTTGCTACCAACCGCGTCAGTAACTACCGACACCATTTTGGCACTTGAAAGAAGATTTCATAGCATAATATTTGACTACATACAAATCTGACAGAATCAATTCATATAACCAGCCAAGTAAAATCTTTGTGGCTCTACTCTTCTTGAGAATTACTAGGTTCATCAACAGAATTACCAATAAAATTTCAAACACAAAAATACATTAACGCCGATCCACCTTTAAAAAGATACATAAACAAGATTACTACTTTTCATGATCAAGTTTCTAACATACCATTCAACATTGGACTGAAATATCTAAATATATGTATTCTTTTACTTTTTTTTTGCGCGCTTAAGAAATCATATTCTCAATGAGAAGTATCAGAAAGATTGTTTATACTCCCATACTCAATTTACCGGCGTAAAACGTCCGAAATCACTGTATACTGCATGGACTTGATCACTGTAGAATGAAAAATCAATTTTCTCCACAGGAAATAATCGGTTTTAAAATTTTTTCGACGGGTTTGGTGAAAATTCGTAAACGCCAAACTAGAATTGTTTTAACAGGTCTATATTTTCTCTGCGGGCACAAATTAGTTTATGCTGCATTCATCCGCTTTGACATGTGAGTGATCTGAGGCTCTACATACTATTTTTAGCAGATGAGCAATCTCTTTACGATCGATTTACATGAGTATTTATTAAGATTTTACCATTTATCATTCAACAAATTCAATTTCACATTTGGTGCTCTTAATTTTAACTACTTGGAGAATGCGCTATTCTGCTGCATGAACACGAAGTTCGGTAGAACCATAAGGCACCATCTGGGGTACAGTTACATTAGAGGTTCGCACCACAATAAATAGTTCAGTCGTAGCAGCCATACGAATGGCACATGAATGGTAAATAGTGTTATGGTTTTCGTACGGTTCCACGTCGTACGCAGGACAGACTGGACCAGATCGATATCAGCGCTCCCTCCACTGCACTTCGAGGGCAGAGAGGAGAGTGCACCGAGAACGATAAAAGACGCATGGCTAAGAAATCAGGGTCAAAACCGCCTTACGCCCCCTTAGTGACGTAACTTTCCGGTAACTCGGTACCAGGACATTTCCTGAAATTTTACTATCTGGGAACTCGAACTCTACGCAGAAGTATATTTTTAAAACGGATATGAATTTACCTAAAGGCCGTTCAGTTAGTTTCAAAACTTTGAACAATAGCCACTGAACCGTTATTCTTTGTCGTGTATTTTCGAAGGTGTAACTTTACGCCTTATAACGATGAATTTTTATCGGTAGCGCGTGACGCATAACGTCTTAATTTATCAACAGTTGCTCTTTCTAGTGAAATTGCTTCTTACAAAACAATTAAAAGTCGTTTTGGGTTTGTTTTTTTATTATCACGGAAATACTTGAAATTTTAAGGAACTCATGGGTTCGTTTTCATGCACGAAACACGTGTTTCTGCTCGTCTAGCTACTTCCGTATAGATAATATGTCGCCTTTGGAAATAATATGCAGATATTTCAATTTATGAACCAGTTGCCTCTGTGTATCAGCCCGTTTTTCTGCTGTTTATGAGGCCACTGCTGTGTTTTCTTTCAAACGATTTTTTTCTTTTTCTTTAACGTTACCTATTTTAACATTTTTCCTCTCGTGTCTTTGTTATCTTACTTTCTTCTCACAGGAGTGGCGCATGCATTAAATGTAATGGCGAGAAAGGCCCCGTTGCAGTGAAGATTCGAAAGGATGATCCGCCCCTTTGCAGGTTAGCTCTGGTGTTTCACCTATTTTTTGCGTAAGACAGGCCATGCTTTCTTGCCGGGTGTGTCCATAAATTTCGGTCCGCATTTGGGAAAAACAACGCAGTTCGCAGTGGTGAACCTGTCGTCTTGGCCTACTCGGGAGGCATTTCTTCCTCTGCTCTTCTCGAACTCACAAAATTGGTTTGATTTTTTTACTTTGAGCGATTTCTTCTGTCTCTAGTGCCTTGCCAACGCTGAACGACGTAAATTACGCTTTAGGCCTACCGTTGTGTGCATATACGGTATGAAACGGTTTTCCTACCTCGCCTATCGTCATATTCTATTGCACAGATTATAATAAGCCATTTCCCAGCAGACAAGAAGAATTGCTTAAACAATCTGGATTCTCATACAAGATTTACCGTTCGGACGAGGTTTGTTTGAATTTACTCTATGTCTTTATTATGTGCATTACATGTGGCAAGTGAACAGAGATGGGACGTCTGGATGAGCTGATCCTGTCTGTTAGCCCTCCGGTTGAACATCAGTTTGGTCATTAAAACTTACTAAATTATAAAGATTTCTCCATCCATTGCGCCATTTTACTATTCAAAATACTGTCAGCACCGGCCATGGACGCTATTGGTTTTATCGTATCTGTTCTATGCATCCGATTATTTCGTATGGCGAAGGCTTAAAGTGGGTTAACCTGTTACTGGCAGTAGCCAACTCGGGCTCTGGAAATAACGATCCCGGCAGCCAACTCACACTTGACCCTGTACATCAGTGGTCCTCGTGACACCTCTAGTAGACACTGCAAGCGAATCGTGAACTTCTTACTTGGAGACCAGTCGATGAATGGATGACCTATATGCAACTGAAAGGTCAATTCACAAACATCTCTCTCGTCCCCGTGTACGCATCAACTTCCGCTGCCGAACAGCGCGACAAAGAGACGTTTTACTCACAGCTGCAAGCTTTAGTTGAAAGACTCCCCGCACCGCGATCTGCTGTTTGTATTGAGGACTAGAATGACCGGACTGTACGTGGTGACACCACAAACAGTCATCTTATTGGCCGTTTCGGGCTTGTTTCGCAATGTAAAAATGGTGAGAGACTGCTGAACTCTGCTGACCAGAACACACTGAAGCTTGAAGTAAACTGCAAGCGAAACCTGTGGCAAACTTATCTAAGGGAAAAGACCGTCGAATCGCTGACGTAGTACAAGAGGCAGAGGAACAGTATAAAAGGCCTTGTTTATAAAGCCTGCAAAAGTTTCGAGAGTAACGTGATAAACCGTGAAACAGAAAACCCGAAGCTCTTCTACAACTACATTAGGCAGTCCACTCGAAATAAAGACCCCATCCTTTTGTTAAAAATGGATGAAGGCGTCGAACTTTGCAAGGACGAGGAAAAGGCTAAGCATCTATCTGAGTTCTTTTAGTAGGTTTTTACGAGAGAAGCCAATCTAACCGCTGATAACTATAGTGCGGAAGAGATCCCGACAATTGACTCAGTGGTCATAACAGAACCTATTGTTCTGTAGGAACTACTGAAGCTGGACAAAACCAAATCACCAGGTCCTGATATAATACCGGCAAAGTTGTTGAAGGAGTTGGCAGAACCTTTGTGTCTACTCTTCCAAGCCTCCCTCGCTGCAGGCAGATTGCCACCCGATTGGAAGACCGCGTGGATTTCCCCGATACATAAAAGTGGCAGCCGGGCTTCCGCAAATAACCACAGGCCGGTAAGTCTCACCTCCATGTGTTGCAAGATTATGGAGCGAATCATCAAACGTGAACTGGTGCAGTTTCTGGAGCGGCATCATCTTCTCTCTGACGCGCAGCACGGATTCCGCAGAGGAAAGTCCTGTTTTATTTGCTCTACTGTCTGGAACGATGGACCCGAGCGGTCGATGAAGGAAATGTAGTGCGTGCAGTCTACATAGACGTCAAGAAGGCCTTTGATAGCGTGCCTCACTAGCGTCTCTTATAAAAACTTAACCGTACTGGGGTTAGGGTCAAGCTTTTGATGTGGATCGAAAACTTCTTGATTGGGCGATCTCAGATTGCCCGTCTTGGCGATCAACAATCGGCGGAGGTGGCGGTTGAGAGTGGGGTTCCTCAGTGCTCCGGTCTTGGCCCTATCATCTTCCTTTTATACATTGATGACTGCGTAAATGGGTTGACTCGTGACATGGCCATGTTTTCTGACCACATAAAGCTTTGGAAGATCATCCACAACGAAACTGATGAAGCAAATGTGCGGGCGAACTTGCATCGATTCGAGGAATGGTCGAACAACTGGCTCCTCCCATTCAATGCTACCATGTGCAATATTCTACGAATCGGCATAACCAGCTCCGTGCATCAGAGAATGTAATATCTGGACCGCACACCGCTACTAGAGGTAGAGGCTCAGAAAGATCTAGGAGTATGGATCACTCCCTCACTGAAGCCATCGTTCCATTGATCAAAAGTAGAAAAATCTGCCATGTCAAGCTTGTATCTAATTAAGCGAGCGTTTGCAAAATTCTACAAATTGTGCTTTTATAAGGTCTTCGGGATGTTCGTGCGACCACAATTGCAATTTTCTGTACAAGCCTGGGGACCGTAGTCTTTCAAAGAACACAGCACCCTTAGGAAGGTCCAAAGACGTGCAACCAAGCTTGTTCGAGGTCAAAGCCACCTGCCTTACGAGACACGATTGTTCAATCTTGATCTGTTTCCTCTGAACTATAGACAGCTACGCGGTGACCTAACACAAGCCTTTCGCATGCTGCGGGGTCAGGATTGTTGCCTTGCATCTTGCGACTTATTTGAGCTGGCCACTACCACTACTTTGCGAGGACATTCTATTAAACTACATGTGACTGGCACAAGACTGGACGCAAGAAGGTTCTTCTCCAACAGAGCGACTAAGGCCTGGAATGCTCTGCCTGCGGACATCATCATGTCCCTATTCATTGACACTTTTAAGTGGAAGTTTAACCAGCACAGCCATATGTACCACCACAACACCAGAATCTAACGCAGTTCCTTTAACCTATCCCCATTCACAATTTACGCGTTATCGAACATACTGCTCCCTATTTTTGAGCCATATTATTTTATAATTTTTTCGTCCGTGGTCCTGTGTATTGACGAGGAGATAACCCTTTGTCCAACATCCATTATGTGTTGGCCTTTTTTAAAATTTCCAATGTCATAGAAATCAATTAAGAGTTCAAAGGCGTCGCCTAATTTTCCCTGAAGTGAACTGCTAACCGATGGTATAACTAATTCCTCCTATAACCATATAAATGCAGGCTGCAAGGGACCCTTCTTAATGTGTCCTCTGTGGGGCTCCCAATTTTGTTGTTTGGAGCAATTCTAGTGCATTGTGTACAGAACATGCGTGTGGGACAAAAAGAATATGGTGGCATGCCTAGGTGCAGGCTCACGCCGCGCCAGCTACCTGCGCCCGATCCTGCCTTCGGTCTTCTCGACGCCGGACCCAGGTGGGGTGAGGAAAGAGCGTCACAGCTGCCGCCTAATTGTGCTATTATTATTACTATTATTAACGAATCCACGCGCAAGTTTTTGTCCTTGCGCCCACAATGCTGCTCAGCACATGGTGGACATCGTCGTTTGTGGCGGTCAAGCTGTCGTGTCTTAGGCGATTGTTTTCCAAGCCGACTGGTTTGTGGCTGAACCATTGGCCATCGTATATGCATTTACGCACGTAAAATAATATTGGGGTCTCATTTGTAATTCTGTGATTTGACTCTCGCTCCTGTGTGCTTAAATGCATAACATGTGTAAACTTAGGATTGCATATTTACTGTGCTTCTTTCTCTCACATTTCCTAAGCTCTTGGAGCCTTCCAACCAATTTTCGCGATTGCTTCCTCAATTGGAGAACTGTGGCAGCCAGGATTCGCCAGTTTCAAATTCCGCCTTGACGGCGGCTGAAGATGCATCGCGTTGGTCACGATATCTCCAATTAGCGCTTGCTGCGCGCAAGCTGGACCACAAGTACGTTCTCGTAGGGGACAATGCCACGCAGTTGGCAGCTGACTGCCTTTCGAGTATCGCTCTTGGCCGTGGAGGATCGGTTGCCACCCAGCTGGTATGTCCACACAACCCGCGACAACCTATAGCGACTGTTTCTCTTCTCAACTAACCGTTTTATTTGTGCGTGTGTGTGAGAGAGTTAAAATCTGACATGATTCGAACTGCTCGTTTGCATCTCGATCTTGGCATCCCCAGTATTTCTCGCACTGGTAGATTACATATCTCATGAAACATTCACCCAAGTTATAAGATGTGCCTTCGCTTAGGAAGAATTACTTGGGTACTACTAATAAGATATGTAAGTCACCCCAGGAGGTCGCCTTTTCAATGCGCATCTTTTTTGGTTGCCCTTTCTTGTATTCATTTCACAGCAATCTACGTCATCTTAAAATTTTTCACTGAACCTAAGAGTATCTCCCCATGTAAAATGCTTTTCGATTTCTGAGCAAATTTTATCCCAACCGTCGTGTCTCCACGGAGCATGCAGGTCATCCAGTTCCTGGGTTATCTGGTTTCTGCAATCAGAACAGTGAGCAGGCAAATTTAACAAAATAGTATTTAACTGGCGGTCGCTTACCTTGGGGCCTTCGTCGGAGCCTAATCTGGGAGATGACGAGGCGGTCATCCGTCAAACCATCGGCATCGAGGATCGCCTTGGTCACCAACACGTCCTGTCGATCTCACCTCTGGACGAGAACATAGTCCAGCAGCTGCCAGCGCCGCGACCGAGGGTGCATCCACGTGGCCTTCTCCCGCGTCGGAAGGCGGAAGAAGGTGTTGGTCAGCAGGAGACGGTGTTCCGCACGGGTTCGCAGAAGAAGGAGGGCGTTTTCGTTACAGCTTCCGAGACCGTGGGGACTCAGCACTCTCTGCCAGACAGCGTGATCTCTCCCGTGACGGGCGCTGAAGTCACCAAGGATAGTCATTTTATCTGCCTTCGGCATAGTCGTCAGGATGGCATGCAGGTCCTCGTAGAATTTGTCCTTTGCCGCATCAGAGCTAGTCATTGGGGGAGCGTAGGCGCTGGTGATTGCGGCGAACTTGTCTTCCCGAAGAGGCAGGTGGAGGCTCAACAGGCGATCATTGATACCCTGCGGCAGACAGGGCAGACGTCCCACGATTTCGTTACGGATGGCAAAGGCAACACTAGCGTCGCGTTTCCGCCTTTGGCCGGCCGCCCAGAAGGTAGCCGGCCCCCACCTCCAGCCGACCCTGCTCAGAGAATCGGGTCTCCCTGAGAGCAGCAATGTCCACCTTGTAGCGCGCCAGTTCCCGAGCGACTAGTGCCGTCCTTCGTTCCGGCCGGTTGCTCTTAGGATTGTCTAAAAGGGAGCGAACATTCTAGGCTGCTAGTGTGAGTGCACTCACCCGAGCAGCCCGGAGGGTATGGCGTGCGGGATGGGGGCGGGGGTACTGTTGTTTTTTGAGTTTCACGACCGATCTACGAGCCGCGGCCGGTTGCAGAAGACGTGAGACCCGGCATTTGTTTAGGGCACCCTTTCTAGCCCCTTCCTCCGTGAGGAGGCAAGCAATGCTGTCCCTGAGTAGGGCTGCTTGGACATCTCAGACGGCTGCCGAACTCCACTATGGGTCACGGTTTTGTTTTAGTGGGAGAGTGACCCGAGTTAGCCTGGGCCGCACACGGGGTTGCTGTCGCCCCCACCGGATGACTTTTTGAGAGGTAGGGAGATGAAAAGTTTGGGAGTCAGACATACGGCGTGATGCCACTGTAACAACCTATTAACTCACACCCAGCTTCATCCCAACCGGTCGACGGCTGCCCGGGGTGTACGCCGGTTCAGCCACGAGGAGCCACAGGAGAGTTAGCTACCAGTTAGGGGCTGTCATTATGAGCATTCACCACCTGTACGAGACAAATTGAGTGACCAATTGCTATCTGTGTGGTGCTACCCCTAACTAGTACCTCCTACACCCCGTATCACATACAGGATAGTTCGACCGTCGATTTCGATGAGGTTCACCGTACGCTCCACAGCAGGGTGGTGCAGGTACGGTGACTTGCGCATGATTTAGTTTAAAGTGATAGTAGACTTGCGCTGCTTCTATCGCACTCTCTCCTCCCCCACCTATGGCCGGTGTCAAGACAGAGTCAAGAAGACTGGAGGTGAGAGAGGGCGCAGGTGGATGGCGCGGCAGGGGCCCCTAGCTGCCCCTAGGAGTGCACACACGCACACGTTTGTTTTCTAGTGATATTGAATGATCCTTTTAGGTATGGGGACATTCCGGACAGTGACGTCAGATTTATTACCAGACAACATAGGAATTCAAAAATAACCCTCAATTTATAGTTTGGAAAGGCGTAGTTGTTGCGATTTCAGTACTGACCTATTTACACGTCGTACTTAATTTGGGGACGCTGTGTTCGAATGAGTGGCGCTCTCTCTCTGGAAGGAAAACAAAAAAGGGAAAACATCACTCCATGTTCTGATAAATCAGGGTTAATCGTCTGCAGCAGACCGTTTTTGCGCAACCTCCAGTACGAGGGTGATATTCAGGACTAGGAAGACTAAAGTAATGAAGACATGTCATCAAAGTCTTGTGTGTACACACGTGTGGCTGACTAAGCTCATGCACAGCTGAAGTGTGTTTATGTGTTCGTGTTCGTGGGAAAAGGTGGATATGGGCGTTTTTTTGCTGGTTTTTGTGTAGATGGGTATGACATGCGATGTGCGAGGGTCCCGGAGACAGGAAAGAAAAGGCGTGCATGACGGGCCTTGGCCTGGGCTTCTAGAACTGGTTTTCCACTTACGCTGTGATGAGACCGAAAGTGATCGACCAGCGTTGCCAGCGCTGATGACTACTTTTGCCTTGTCAGTGTTTCCATTTCGGTGGGTATAATAAACCCGATGGGGAGACCCGGGACGGCAAAGTAGTTTTAGATTACGGAACGATGGAAGTGTTGTTCAAAGTAATGGTACTTGGAGGGGGGCTGGCGCTATAAACAAGTTCCTGTGGATGCGATGGGGTTAAGCTGAGCCAATCCATCCCTGAACAGAACGTAACCATAGGGTCCGGGCCGTGGCCAAGATAGTTCGCAACAATAGTGTACTGCACACCTCTCGTATTCTGTTGGCCCCGATGACAGCTGCTCCAGTCCTACAGTTGTGTACTTAGTCCGTCCAGGCTACGTTAAAGTTTTCCAGCTCTCGTGAGACCCTCAAGGTGTCCTAATTTCTGTTCGCCCTGTATGTGAGCACCTGTAGCGACGACGACCTAGAGTAATCGCCTGAACGGGTGCTCGTCGACGTGGCTGCTCCATCGCCATTGCATCTGCATCAGTACAGCATAGTTGATAAGCTTTTTCGTTGTTTCCGGGGGCTCAGTGTCCGTGACCTTTTCCTCCGACTTCACCTTAGATTTTCTTCCAATGCATTTGACACAAATGGTTCAGTTTCCTAGCTTGACTTTGGATGCTGTCCACGTCTTCGTCCCGTACAACAGCAAACTCAGGACAACAGTACTATACATACACAGTTTCGGATCGAAGAGCAGTTCGCAACGATTTCAAACCTAGTGTTGCAGCCTGTCGGAAGCCTGACCGGTCTTGGAACCCCAACTGGCAATTTGACTATCGACCCTGATGTTTCCTGAAATGATACTTTCCAGGTACGCGATTTCGCTGAAACTTGTGGTAGGTACGCTGAATTATCCAGGCAGCGTTGGTTGATATGTGACCACCGGGTAGTCAGTGCTAATAGTACGCCCTTAGTTTGAACAATCGGTGGCAAGGCGGCCCGCAATTCCCTGCATTTGCGCTCTGGGCGAATCCGCCGGCAAACAAGAAGACACTGTGTTCTCTGCCCAAGTACGATTTATTTTGAGAACATGTGAATCAGCTTAGCAAACGACTTCCAGATCGTTCGTTACAATCACTGCCAACAGCCTGGCGGAGAACATGAGGCCAAAGAAAGTTGGAGCTAGTACACGACCCTGGTTCACCCAACGTATCACCTGAACTGCTTCTGAAGCTGACCCACCGTTACGCGCGCCGTTCAAGATTGTTGTGGGCCAGAAAGCACACGGTGAAGCGATCGTTGATCCTTCTCATGATGCTTATTTTCGTCAAGCCACAGGCAAGAAGACCGGAGATTACAGAAGGCGCAGGTCCACGCACTGCGATCCATCTCCAACCAAGAATACGATAACACAAGATAGGGGCGGCTCGGATCCCAACTGAGTGTGAGTGCCATAAAGGCCACATTGCGCACAAACGCATACACTGGGCTGGCTATCAGTTGGCAAACTTCCAAGCCATGGCTTTTAGCGCACCGTGATATAGTTTCAAGCGCGTCAGATTTTTATAGTGAGGAAAATGCGCTGAGCCGTCGACCTCACTCTCTCCCACACCCCTCAAATCATACCACCGTCCGAGCCGGTCAGTTATCAGATGCGTGAGTGGGCGCATTGACTGACGGGTTGGCGTAACCGTCTTCGCGCGCCACAGCACGACCTGGCCCCCATAATGCACACACCAGGATCCAATAAACCAGAGGATGTGGAGGAGCCATCGCTGTCTGACTTCCAGCCTACTGGTCAGCCGCACAACGCACAACACACTGGGCCTATGTCATAGTCTGGTGTAAGCGTCAGATTGGCAACCTTCCAAGCCACGGTTTCTAGGAAACCGTGATATTCTCAGATACGTGATGCTGGTGAGGGTGTTGTGTATGTATTGGTAAAGTTAGTGTGCGCTGATGTGGTTTAGCCTACGTGGTTTATCGTTGGCTACCGTGGAGGCGCATGTGACCTAATAGACCCATGCTGTGTGTAAAGCTGCGGGAGCAGTGAGGGTTGTGGAAGCGGGCGCGGTAACTGTATGTCAGAGCCCCAGGCAGTGTTTCACCAGTCTCCGTGTGATGGTTTCCCAGGTGACCGACAAGGCCGATGCGTAAGGTGAATTTGCGGACGCAGTGTGGGCAGGAGAAATAAGAGGGGCTGGAGGGTTGTCATTCGTGGTAGTGGGGGTTGCAGTAGCGGTGAGAATGACAGGAGCGGAGGGTGTGCATGGGGTATCGGTTTTGTCGGCATTGCGGTGAATTCCGCTGTCATGGATGCGCGTGTAACCGAATAGGCCCATGCGGTGATTGAATGCGCGAGGGCAGTGAGGGTAGTAGATACGGCGATCTCTGTTGTGGGTTGGTGCTCCAGGCACTGGTTTATCAGTCTCTGTGCGATGGATTCGCAAGTGACCGACCAGGCTGATGTGTGAGGTGAACGTAGGCCGAGCCCCATCGCTGGTTATGGTGGGGGTAACAATGGATGAGTATTGCGATGTGGTCGCTATGATGGTGGGAGGGGGGAAATTGGTGCCAGGAGTGACCGTGAGGGGTCCGAAGGAGGGTTGGTTGAAGTTGACGTAGAAGTTGCAGTTGTCAGATTGTTGTTGCATTGCGTCGGAAGATGTCCAACCAGGTCGATTCGCGCGCGGAAGGTGCGTTGACAGCCTGGGCATGTTGGAAGGGCTTGTGCATTGGCGATGTGGGTCGGGGACGCTGGTGGCTCTAATGCCGCCCTTTTGGCCTTGGCGGCAGCGATCCCGTTGGCTTCGTAGATTGTTCCCCCTGTCTTCACTGTCTTCCTCCAGGCCGGTCGGTTCCGGACGACGTCGTTCCAGTTTGTCGGTTCGATCTGCATTTGCTTCAGGAAAGTCTTCAGAGTGTGCTTGCAGCGTCGTACTTGACCTCCTTGTAGACGAGAACCCGTGGCGACATCTTTGTAGAAGAGTCGTTTTGGTATTCGTTCGTCGTCCATCCTCACAAGATGGGCGCTCCAGCGCAGTTGCAGTTATTTCGGCTGCACGTAGATGCTGGGGAGGCCTGTTCGTTCCAGCACTTCTGTGTCCAGGATTCCTAGCTTGCCATCTCAGCTTTAGTATTCTGCGGAGGCAGCTGAGGCGGAAGTGGTTGAGCTTCCGCGCTTGTTTTTCGTAGATCATCCCCTCCATATAGCAGTGTCAGCAAAATGACAGCTTTGTACATCTTGAGTTTGGTGCTGAGGTGAAGACCGTGTCGATTCCAGGCGACGTTCTGTATGCGTCCGAAGACTTGGCTGGCTTTGCTGATCCGGTGGGTGACCTCGTCGATGTTGGTGCTGTGTGAGAGATTCTGTCCAAGTAGGTGAAGGTGTCCACGGATTTCAATTGTGTGCTATTGACATTGATGCGAGCAGCGGTTTAGGTGGTTTGAGACGGTGGTTGAAACATAATCAACGTTTTCTCTACGTTGATGAGCCGTCTGAAGTTGTTGCAGGCGGCAGCGAAGAGGTACATGCTCCTTTGCATGTTCCGTTCTGTCTTTGCACTGATTGCGCAGATGTCAGGGAAGAGAAGTTCGTGGATGGTGACCGTGGAGACACGCGAGCGGAAATGCATCCGTCGTGGGTTGAGGAGTCAGGTGTCCATCTGGTAGGTGATGTAGATCCCGGGGCGTTCGTCACGGTAGGCGTTCATTAGCATGGCAGAGAAGACGGTTGGCGCTAGGACGCAACCCTGCTTCATTCCGTTGGTCACCGCGAAGGCTTCTGAGACGGCTCCGTTGTCCGTGACGCGCGCCATCATGCCATCGTAGAGTTGGCGCACCATGTTAGTGAATCTCTCGAGACAGCCGAATTTCTGCATGATCTTCTACAGTTCGTCGCGATTAACCATGTCAAAGGCTTTCGTCAGGTCGACAAAGGTAGTGTAGAGTTGAGTCCGGATCTCCTGGCACTTCTCTTGCGGCTGGTGAGCGGCGAAGATCATATCGATTGTTCCTCGGCGTCGTCGGAAGCCACATTGGCTTTCTGGAAGCAGATCCTGCTCTAGGTGACCGTTAAGACGATTGAGAGGGATACGGGCGAAGATCTTCCCGGCAAGGTTGAGCATTGAGATTCATCGGCGGTTGTCGCAGAATTGGCGGTTCCCTTTCTTCTTGTAGATATAAACAATCGTGGCGTCTTTCAATTCCGCAGGGACCTGTCTTTGGCGCCACATCGCCTGGAAGAGCGCGGTGAGCTGGTTCGTCAGTTGGGGGCTGCCATGCTTTTAGATCTCATCAGGGATCGCGTCTTATCCGGATGCTTTCCTACCGGAGAGTTATTGCATGGCCCTGATGGTTTCTTGGAGAGAGGGCAGGAGATCGAGGTGGGCGTTGGTTTCCATTTCAGGCATTCGGTCGATGGCGGCGTCGGAGATAGTAGAGGGCTGGTTAAGAACTCTTTGGAAGTGTTCAGCCCAGCGCTTCGGGATTTGCGACTTCTCATTGAGCAAAGTAGTTCCATCGGCACTGAAAAGAGGGACAGCTCCTTTGACAGGATGTCCGTAGACAGCCTTGGTGGCTGCGAAGAAGTTCTTCCATTCGTTGCGGCCCGCGTAACCTTAGATCTCCTCGGCCTTGCGGGCCATCCAGGCGTCCTGCATCTCTCGCACTCGTTGTTGTAAAAGGCGGTGACTTCGGTAGAAGGCTGTTTTGTTTGCAGCGGTAGGGCGGCCGATGTAGGCTTTGTGCAACCGGTTCTTCTCGGCGAGCAGAATGTTGATGGCTGCATAGTTAGAATCGAACCAGTCCTGGTGTTGACCACGTGCGCGGCCGAGGACATCTAGAGCGGTGGATTGAACCGTCTCCTTCAATTGGCCCCAGCGCTTCCCAGTGGAGGCGTCCACGTCGGCGCCTGGACGGTTGGCTAGCCTGTTGGCCAATTCGCTACTGAAATGGAGCAGAAAATCTGTGGTCGAAGTCGTAGTGACCCAAGTAGTAGTAGGGAGTAGCACATATATGTTGTCAAATCGTGCGCATCCTCCATTAAACCCCATGTCAGAGGCACGAACACTGCGCGGGTAGGAGCCACAGCCTGGGGTTGGGTATGACTGGCTGATGGCGATTAATGGTCTAGCAATGGCCATTCCAGTTTGAGTGATCCGTTGTGGCCACAGAAAAGGGAATTTGAAGATATCGCGCGTCCCTGTTGCTGTGGCTGGCCAAGGATAACCGAAGCAGACGCTCTAAAGCGGAAATCAATGCTGACATTAACCGTCCGCTCTCCCTACAGACGAAACGAAAGGGGTAGTGCAGCAGCTGCCTAGAAGGAAAGCCAATGCTAGCTTCCACTTGGAGTGGCAAACAGACAGTTTTCCCACAAAACAAAGATGGACAGCTGCCGATGTACGAGTGCTGGGTTTAGGGTTTCAGTCCTTCAAAGTTCTCTGACAACAACCTTTTTCGTCCTGGCTGTAGGGAAATTTCTTGGGGTTGGGGCCTTTATACTACCTTGGAAGCAGGCAGTTCTTCACTTTGTCGTGTTCAGCGCATATTTTGAATTTCCTGACTCGCTCATTAGTCACTGTCGCACGCCACGCGACACAACGCATGGGGTTTCATTTAAAGAACGAGTCCTTAGGTGCTGTCGCCGTCCGTAAGTGAATAGTCCCACAGCTTTGAGAGAGGAGGGTACATAGTTGATGGGGAAAACAGGTAAGGCAAATGAATTTCAAAAGAGGAGGAGAGGCGTGTTTGGATGAGTAACGCCATGGCCGGCTTTGGGCCACCGCGTCAGGAGTAACCTGGATCCCAGTGCACGTTCCATGTCCGCTGGGATCTCGCATGCGTGAGAGTTCTACCAATGAATGCTACACCAAAAACGATCCATTGTAGCCTTATTCTCAATTCTGAGAAGGACTGAGTTATCGCCTCTGTCGTCAGCCTCCCAGGCCTCTGCCCCCCGTTTTGGCCCAGTGCATCTGCAGCGTGATCAGTTTCGAAAAACATCCCATCCCGACACTGGTCCCCCAACAGATTCTTCTATGGGCCACCTTGAATCCGAACAATAGTATCACTCAATTAATGGCGCGACGTAGAATGATTCGTCAGTCACAAGCGGAGACCAGCACCGCTGCCCGAAAGAGGTGAATTGTTCGTGAATTTTTCATCTAGACTTACTTCGTACCTGCCTCACTCTCTCCCCGAATCCACCTGAACGCGAGTGCAGCTGCCAAGGCAGCTGAAGCCACACGCATATGCACCAAGAGTATTCCGACGAAATTGTTTGAGCCGTGCTGAATAATAATTGGGCTGCGTTTAATCACTTTATTTTTTCTGGAGACCAATTTAGCCTCCATCAGGAATCATAGGCAAATTTTGACCAAAAAGTCACCCTTACTGTAAACCCCGGGTATTTGCGGAGGTTAGGGACCATGGGCACTCGCTAAGAGATGAAATCTGCGAATACTTAAGACCCCCCCCTAGAGACGCTTATAACTTCCTATGTTAATGTTCAAAGAGCAAATATACCTTCAACTACCATCATAAAGAACTTAAATAGTATTTTAAAGTCATCTAACATCATTAACCTTAAAAGCATATGGCTAGGAACAACACATGAGCACACCTAGAATTATTACTTTACCAAAGCAAAAAAATAATAAAGTTACCCTATATTCAGGCACACGTTTACTACGGATATTTGAAAATCAGTAAATCGTTTTTTAAATATAGACATGCTGTATGAAAAATCTGCGAATACTGAACCGCAACTAGGCGGGATCTTGGTGCTTTTGTCGTTGAGCACCACTCCCCTTCCCCCTCCCCTTCCCCCTCCCCCCGCATATGACAGTCAATTCCGTCCTTTCAGGCTTTTTCTGATTCACGCTACGGGGATGTGACATTCCTTCGACCACTGTACGACTTTCTGGCCAACGAGGTAGTCTATCTCCTGCGTTTTTCTGGCCTCTCCCCGGTCATCGAACCCACGCTGACCGTGCAGCAGACTCTGTCGCGGGGCCCCGGGCTAAACTCCATCCAGCGACTAACCAGCGATTTTATCAGTTCCCTGCAATTCGGTGGGTTTCCTTCCACTTGCAAAGCCGTCCTCAGGTGGGTTTTGCCGCGGTGCTGCACAGTTCAGCCCGCTTTTATCTACCGTTTTCCTCTTTTGCGTACATGGTTCGTCTCCTAATTTGCGGTCTAGATGCCAATTGATTGTAGAGTCTAAATTATTTGCGGTTGTAGGTTTACTGCTGGGAACACTTGTCTCGTAAGTGAACTAGGGCCAGAACAGAAGAAAGAATGAACTTTTACTGATTTTCTTCGCAGTTCAAGCTGTCGTTATAAAACTTACCCTACCTTTAAAAGTCCATTGTCAAACGTGTATTTTCGGTAACTCAGAATCAGGCCACTACAATTAAAACGAGAATGAATTTGTGAACTATAGGCAGGGTTTCTCTGTGTCTTCGGGCGACTAGTCATATTCTCCGTCCCCACGCCGCCGGCATGAGAGAGTTGGCGTGTTGAGGACATGGGAGCTGGGCAGGAGTAATTGGGGGTACGATGTGAGTGCTGTCTGTGTATCAAGCACACGCAGTGCGTGTGGCTGTTATCATAGCGGTTGGGGCGACACGCGATCACCATATAGAGCCGGCCAGGCAATACAGACTGCTTGAACCAACGTCTTCTGGCAACAAAGCGCCGGATAGTTGCTTTTGTTAGGTCCGATTGACTTGCGCCTTTAGAGGCGTTTATTGGTGCTCGGCGCACAGTCAGGAAGGCTTCTTTGGCGTCGAATTGGTGGTTCATATAGATTGTATGTGCGAGAGTAGAACTTGAGGTGAAAGCACAATAGACGGGTCCCAATTAAAAAAGCTATTGTTTTATCTACTTAAAAGCTTACAGTAGGTAGTCTTGTAAAGCTGAAGTTCACCCGGCTGACCGTGGGACAATGGGGACAATTATTTACAGAGCTTTCGATTGGGACAATTATTTACAGAGCTTTCGTTTCATTGGATGCCTACCGTTTCTTTTCATTTTACGCGGGTTATTTTCACCTCATTTAAATTTTTATGTTTATTTATAAATTTTTGTAACTTACTTTCACCTTTTTTCGTGCCTTTTTTGTTTTTCTACTGCCCCACCCATAAAACCCCTATTATCAGGGTTCCTGTAAGACAGGCTCTCGGGTTTAATCATTTAATCTGGAACCCGCCTATTGTGCTCTTACCGAACTTGAAATCGATAGATTTATACCTTTTCCTCTGTCAACAACGCACCGGATTCACCAATCGAATAGCCAATGCCTCGGCTGTTTATAGCACCCATTGTCGTGGGCCTGTTTAGTTTTTCTGCCGCCCAGTAGGCAATCTGAAAGGCTGCTTGGGCGTCGTTCGTATCGATTAGATGCTTGAGAATAAAACTTGAAGCCGATCGAGTTTCTCCTTTACCTAGCCAGGCTGGTGCGTGTTCACGTATCCTTTCTTATATTCATTTTGCAGGAAAGTACGATTTCTCAAAGAACCTGTAGCTTTTGGTTTTTTTTAAAAAATTACTGAGTTAGAAGATTTTTAAATTCGTGAAAGGTTTAAGCCAGCAGCATCGTAGCCGGCCGTTGATTAAGGTGCCTTACAAATTCTACAATGTGAGCCATGTTTTTGCCAACCCTCCAGAGCGCTAGATGACACTTAGGCACTAGGCACAATAACTTTACCGACAAGGAAGTTTGGAATGGCCATGCTTTATTAGCCGCCATCAACCAGCCACACCGAATCCCTGAGGCTCGAATCTGTGAGCTTTTGGTTAGAAGTCCATCGTCCTAACCATTGAACCACGGGCTCATTGTCCTATCGAATGCGATCGGCTATATTGACGATGCTGGAGGGGCACTCACCGATCACGTAACGGGACCCACTTGTACTGATGGTGCCTTCGGGCTCAATTCGGAGCCCCGCCAGCAGTTGCAAGATGGTTAGTAGGATAGGCAATATAACAGTACGGTAGTTACGCGATCGGGGATCGCCCATCTACCACTTTCTTTACAGCCTAGAGGAATGTACAATCTCTTTCAGTGAAAAGTTGCGAAGCTTAGAAACCTTAAGCACAAGTACAGCGACAAATCGAATTCAAAATATTTGGAATAAAAATTTTTTAAGACTGAAGCGTACACTATTTTACTATTATACTAAATTAGTATAGGAAGACTTTTCGTGCATGCTTTCCACAACAGCCCTCGAAAAGCAAGAAAAAAATCCGTAATACTTAAGTGGCCCTGTTTACGGAGAAGGCGGGGGGTTGATTTTTGTAGGTTGCCGGAAAAAAACGTTCATTCAATTGCCAGTTCTCTGACCTGCCTGAACTATCTTATGCTGCATGCTGGTGAATAGTAAAATCCGAATTAAATAACTGTCTAACTGAAGTCACATTTCAGAATGTCTGTTGATTTATTGTGCGTGACGTCCCCTGGAGGAACTCCGCTTGTCGCCTAAATTCACGCTCGAATTTCCCCCAGCTCCCGAGAAAGCGTTTTTTGTCAAACCTTTTGGTCACTCTTGGGAGATCAAATCGTTTTTTTACTGCAGTCTGCGGCTGCGGAGTTACGCCTTCCAGGTTTTCTTTAAATGTCATTCCGGTGAACATGAGTACTATGTGCCGAGAGTATTTTATCGAGGGTGCACGACGCTCTGCCAGCTGGCGGTTGCTGTTTTTTACTTTGACTTTATTGCGCAATCGTCTGTAGGGATTAACTGCAGGCCTTGTCCAGGCAGCGGGAAATGTTCACAGACCCCGCCAAGTCCCAAACTAACCGCGCAAAACG
This sequence comes from Schistocephalus solidus, assembly GCA_017591395.1. NCBI lineage: Eukaryota > Metazoa > Platyhelminthes > Cestoda > Diphyllobothriidea > Diphyllobothriidae > Schistocephalus > Schistocephalus solidus. The sequence goes on along the minus strand of WEDG01010235.1, from coordinate 1,758 downwards.
CTTCAAGCCGCACATTCTGTGGAATACTTTCTTTCTGTGACACAAGAATAAAAAAGTCTGTTTTCTTTGTGCACTCTCACGTTTTCCAGCGCTGCGTCGAAGACCCTAGCTGACCACACGGAAGAAGTTTCTCGGTGTAGCCTCTGTTACGTGAGTCCTTATCATTGAAAAAACTGTCTTTTCTCTTATTGCAGTCTTCCTGTTTCACGCTTTTCCAGTTTCTAGAGGTGTTTCATCCAATGTGGCTCTTATGACCCATTGGTAGTGGGAACGAGTTCGTGTTTGTTGCATTTCTAGATGTACTATTTAACTTTGTCGTCCACTGCGTCTGCGCCCACGTGAGTTAAGGCAGAAAGTGATTGACTGTGTGTGTGTGCCCCCTAAACGGGCCACGTGGTAGATGCGTTGGACCAACACGGGGGCCACATCAGGGCACGGCATGCGTTATTTGGGTTGCGCTCCCATAACAAATGTCGAACATGGAGGTGTGGTGGCACGCCTAGGGGCGGCTTGGACTTAAGGGACCCAGCCGCGCCAACCACCTGCGTCCTCTCCCGCCTCCGGTCTTTTTGACTCTGTCTTGACACCGGGCTCAGGTGGGGGAGGAGAAGAGAGTGCGGTAGATGCATCGCAAGTCTACTATCACTTTAAACTAAATCACGCGCAAGTCACCGTCCCTGCTCAACTTTCCCATGAGCATACGGTGGACATCGTCGGATTACGACGGTCGAACTGTCGTGTGTGTGTGTGTGTGAGAGAGAGAGCGCGAGTGGAGACCGTGGTGGAAGCTGCTTTAAAATTTTTTGGGCGTGTCGCATCACCCTAGAGGTGTTGCGCCGAAGGGTGGAATGGGTGTGGGGGTTGAAGTGATGCTTGGGCACCCGTGACTATCTTGACGCACGTGCGTGTTTCCGATTGGAAGTCGGTCAAGTGACAGCAGGTCAGGGAGTCTGGACGCACTCACTACGAATGTGAATGACCTTGAGACAGTAAGCCTGGAACAGGAAGGCCGAACATCGCAATGATGGCTATCAGCAACACGTTTTTCTCATCTCTTCTGTTTCGATAAGTTGATTTCGCGCTTTCACCTCACAGCATTTCGTAGCCCAGCCGTACTCTCAGATACACATAATCACAGATGGCACAGTAGAAGGCAGGACGATTATTGTTGTGCGTGATTTAATGTTCCCTCACCCCAGCACCATGGATTTGGTAACCTCTTCGTAATTTTAATTCCCGCACTGCGAAAGCTACTAATATTCCCTTGTTGGTTGGGCATTGTTTTAGGCGCCTTTGTCACAACTGAATTCCAGTCAGGAAGCAACCGCGCTAGCGTCTTTCAGGCACTCCCTTTGGCTCACTCGAACGTCTGACAGCACAGCCGAATACCCGCCTCCTGACCGGCCTCAATCTGGCGCTGTTTGTGAAAGCTGTGTGATCAACCAGACAGACTTGGCTCCTTACCTGACCCTACCTTAATGCGCTTTATGTACATCTGCTTTAAAAGCCCCTCTCCACTTCCATGCATCGGGTCTTTTGCATCTCCATCAGGAAGTGTTCTGCAGTGCCCAGTCAGTCTGACTGGTAACAGGGACAGCTGTTCTGGCTTGTTTGTGCATCGCCCCCTGCCCATACTGAAATGGTTTATCGGGTTCACCAGGCAGCGTATGGCTTGGCAATAGTTTGAAGGCAACATTTTGATGGTGGGAATGTTGAAAACAGTTTCGGCTCGCAAGCCAGCTTCGCCCAAACATACGC
>WEDG01010234.1:0-40901 GCA_017591395.1 Schistocephalus solidus | reverse complement strand
TGAAATGCTATCCCCAAAACTTAAGATGGTAGCATGGCACACCCTTGAAGTCGTTAATTGTGTTTATTGTACTGATTTGAGGCGCAAACTGCTGTTAACTAAGGAAGAATTCGTTTCAGATCTGTTCCTTGAAGGCAAAACTGGGCGAAATGGGGCTAAATCCGACGTTTCGTAATTTCAGGTGTTTGCCTACGTACTTGTACCTTGTGGACCAAAAAGTCTTGTGTATGTGTGCTGAACTATAAACGAATATTTATTTAATCTAGAAAAATTTTAAATTTTTTTCCCTCAGAGAACGCAAAATTTGATCTTGCGTTTACGAAAATCAGGTAAATGGAGATATGTGCAATCGCATTATTTTCGGGAAAACAAGGACGGATTTGTTTTAAAAATTCAGTTTTTCAAATTTGTGATTTCTTGTGCCATGAAACTCAGTAATACACTTGAGTGAGTGTATTTTGTTTTACCACGCAGATAATTGGGACTGTAAACAAGCATATATGCGAAAAGCCGCTACATGCCGTCATTTTTATCTCTCACGCCGTAGGCGAAAGATGTCCAGACAATGTTGACTATTAATGAATAAGGTAAATTGAAACGAAAAGGGCAGAAGATTGACATTTCATCGCAAAATTTTAGTTTATATTCGGTCACTCGGTTGTGCATTTGCGATCTTAGAACTGGGCCGAAACTTAAGCAAGTATAGCGAAAAACGCTCCAATAGAAAGAAATAAGTGAGTTCTTTCATTTTCAGCAGATATTTTAGCCTTTATTTTTAGTGAAGTCGAAAAACTGGTCGAACGTCCACATTTCTTCCTTGACTTGAGCTTGGAAACGGCTGAGTACGCAGACATTGGACAACGAAATGTCTAACTAACGTATTTTTGAAGAGGTAACTTATTATACGAGTTTTTTTAAATCGATCTTAGTTATATAAATTGCTGAATTATGTTGTGGGCGTTTCTTTTTCTCGTCAACGAGTTTTCATATTTGAATGAGTCTACAAATATGACCTTAACGGCCAGCTGCATTAGAAAGACTCTCAGAACTCACTATTTCGATAAATGTCTTCAAGAAATATCTTATTTTGCAGCCTTCGATAAGCATATACAACAGAATCTACATTTATGGACAATAGAAATCACAGGAAAACGTAAAGTATGTACTTCCATTTCAAAGAGGAACTGAAACTCATCGTTAATATGCATAAAATAGTACGTTTACGATTTCACTTGACAATTCTATTTAAATTTAGTAGCCACGGACGGACCTATCAACATGTTAGCTTATGAAATATTTTACTCCTGTGACATCCCTGCCAGCGCAATTAAGCGAAAATATGTTTGTCTTATTCAAACGCATCTTAAAAAATGTATGAATGGAACAAGAGACCGCAAATTTTCTTGAAAAAGTGTTGGAACATATACTCGAAGTTTAGGTTGTTCGGTAACGGCCATACTTTTCATTGCCATTAAACTGGAAGACAACTGCCGTGGAATATACACTAAAGAACGATTTAAAAAAGTAATTCTACTTGTGGTGTTTTATTAACTCGTTTGTTTACATGGGAAAGCATTCTGTACATTAACAACTTCACACTAAGTAACTAACCCGATTATTCACGTTTTCAGAATTTGCCACTTTTCTTAATATATAGTATTTATAAAAAAACGTTATATTTATTTTTAAACCACAATATGCCTTCTTTTTAAGAACGGTCGCTTATTTACTCCTGGAAAACTTTGGGGGCACAGTGTGGGCTGATTTCGTATAATGTGCCCTATCTCATGAAATCCATGAGATTTCATGAGATAGGGCACGTACTGTATCATGTAAATACGCAGATTGGTAAAGTGTTCTGGCACGCTTACTTTTTTAGGCAGAAAAAGAACTCCTGGATTTCCGTCGCATTCTCCTCCTGCAGAAGGTAATAGATTTGAATGTATTACTTGTCGCATTTTAAGTAGCCAAATGATACTAAGACGGCTGAGGAACAGGCTGAAATTGATGTTTATTATTTACTTCCAGACGTCGATGAGCGCTGAATCAACATGAAATCCAGAGGTGAAGTCGTATGCGATTCATTAGTGATCTTGGTCTTACCAATGGAGACAGTTGAAATAAGTGAACACCTTTTTCCGTCAGCAAGCAATTTTACTGGTGAAATTGAGGTATGCCCTCAACCCCGTTTTGATAAATTTTTTTATTCTGCTTGCCCTAATTGTGTTTTTGCTTGGTAAACGAGGTGACCTATGAAACTACCGATATGCCCTCTATTAGTCAGTGGCTAGTTATCGCGGGTGACTAACCTGATGGAGAGTCAGGGGTTCTGCTCAACGTAGTAAGCGATGGTCGTGACACTGGTTACTTGCGTCGGGCAAAGGAAACCTTCGCTGGCCTAGGAAATCTCGAGTGCGGTTAGGGTTGGGGTGACAGTTTAGTTTTATGTTACACTTCGTGTTAGCGTTAAGGCACGGGAATATTTATCCTACCCCACGGAAATTTACCGTAAGGTCATCTATTTTAAGCGGACGGGGCGGTTTCTCTTCCCGCGTCCTGGTTAGGCGGCCATATAACGCACCCCTACCTTCTAATCTACTTGCACCGTTGTTTTTTCGTTTCATCCGCATCTGAAACCATCTATATGCCCTCTGGCAATCAATGAATAGCCATCACGGATGACCAAATCGATATGCAGCGGTTAGGGATGCAGCGCCAGGTCCAAAATATCACTTAATTCTTTCGCCCTGGGCTTTACGTTGATCAGTTTGCGGCGAGCGCACAGCTGAGGAGACTTTGTCGACTGAAACTTCACTCGGTTAGCAGTTTTCACCTGCGGGCTTCAGAAGTCGCCGCCATGTGAAAAAAAAAACATTCGCACCACGTGAGCCAGTGGGCGGGTACGGTTAAATAAAATAATAACTCACAACGGATCCTATGCATAGCAGGTGATGTGAAGGTAGCTTTGAGTCCTCGCTTCCTCGCTCGCTCTCTTCAGAGAGCCAGTCTGAAGCAAAACAGAACGTTGCAGCTAGGCGGGATTATGCCACAACAGGGCATGGAAAAGAACGAAAAACGTAGACAAGAATAATGTGCCTAGTGAGGGGGCATTTGTGGGTGATTTCGTGTAACCAGCGCGTGATTGAGCGTGAAAGGAAAAGTTTCTGCCTTTTCAGTCCGGCGTGTTGTCTGGCATCATTGTTGGCTGAATATTTTAACGACTGAGAGTCAGCAGAACATGGTGTGTGCGTTGACCTGAGTCCACATCACGCGGTTGGCAGTACTTCAATTTACTGCATTGTAAGTTGTGAGGAAAACGAAAATCAACAATTTATACACTGGATTATCTGCCAGAAAGCCCACCGAGAACGCTGGGAGACAGAATGGTGAACCGGGTTCCTCGCAAATATGTCAGGCGGCAGCAGGATACCGACAAAACACGTGTCAGGGCTTCTAGATAGTACCTGTGCTATCAATATGGTATATCCTGTGACCCCTATAAGTATTTCAACTCCGCACGGACTAGATTCGCTGGTTTTTGAGGTTCTCTCATTCTTGTGCGTGCAGGTATCGAACTCTTTTTAACTTAGCCGTACGTCCTTTCAGATAGAGACTTGCAAAAGGACATGTTCCTTGAAAACTGCCCTCAGAAATGGATTTTATAAAATCACTTGAAATAAACTGACTTCGGTCGAATAATGCAGTACCAAAAAATCACACGCATGCAGTGTGGCTTCGATTTAAAATTGTGTTTATTGATGGGAAACGAATCTTGCTGGTAGGTCGGCTAGGGATGGGTTTTCCGGTAAGCAGAGCCCACACTCATACCATATTAATAGATCAAGCACAACACGGTAACCCTTGCAAGGAACTAATGCACACAGATGCATTGGCATCGAGAAGCAGACGGGCTCCGTATTAGGTGCCAGAGGTCACCAATAAACAACCACTTGCCAAGCTGGACAAACGACTGATTGTAGGTAGACTGATTGTTTCGCACTTTTTCTGCCTAAAACCCAGTCGATAATAACACTGACGACCATCCGAGATAAGAAACACAGGTTAAGCATTGCCGGAAAAAGACAAGGGAGATTGGAATGGCCATTTCTGGTTTATAAGCCATCGTCAGCCAGTCATACCCACCACCAGTTTGTGCACTACCCGAGGATCAAACACGCGACCCGTTGATCAGAAGTCAAACCCTCTAACCACTGAGCCACGGGTTCGTTGTCTTGCCGGTTAAGATCTGGAATGCTGACTTTCCTTCGTTAATGAACGCTCACCGATCGCCAACGGAACTCACTCGTTCCGATCTGTCTTGAGGCTCACTCTCGAACCCCGCCAGCAGCCGCATAGAGGTCCGTAGGAGAAGAGGCAGGTGAATATTGCCAGCAAATATACGGAAGACTAGAATGGACATTTCTGGCTTATAAGCCGTCCTCAGCCAGTCATTCCTAATCCCAGGTTGTGCACCACCCGATCTTCGAGCTTCTAGAACTGAATCGAGAAAAATTTCATCACTTTTGGACTGCAGTCCATTCTGTGTCGTTGCAGTTCGGACATTTATTCACACGGAGGAATGGCGTACACTGACCGTATGGGAGACAGATGTTACGAACGGTCGAGTGCTTGTCAGCCCAAACTCGGTCAGGCCATAATAGCAGAGAATAAGGCCATCGAGAATGCGGTTTGAGTTATATAGTACTTTTTCAGCCAATCACAGTCCTGACTACCACCTGAGGGAACAGAAACATCAGCATAGCCAAACGCACGATGCATATGGTTCACAGACAAAACCATTATAAGGACGCTCACGAAGAATCCAACCTCAACACTTCAGCAGACAAAATAAATCTATACACTAACAAGTAATCCTCGCAAGAAAATAAGGAAATACTTCTTTAATTGGCGTTCTGAAATTCTTAAATGGCACCGCCGACAGGGCACGGGAACAGAAATTCTCCGCTTACCATGCTGCAGGTGGTCCTGCGCTGAATTCAAATAGGGAGAAATATTCCGGTAAACCTACCGGAAACCCTCATCATGTTGAGCAAAGCCACCTTCAGCTTCTTATTCCCATGTCCCGTCGGGAGGCCACTACCACATTTTTAACAAAAGGCAAAACTCTAGTAAATCAGGAATGATTATTACCAATTCTAGCCTTTCTGTTTGTACGAAGGTGTCTAAAAATGAAGAATTATCATAAAGTAGACGATTGTTTTTTGTAAACCCAACCTAATAAATATTTGCTGCGTATTATCTCATATGTGGAAATGAAAATCACCCAATTCGGTCTAACCTATCTCTCTCCCACCTATCTAGATGATACCCCAGAGTCCCTCAGCATCTACTGTGTAAACAACTATTACCAATTCTAGCATTTCTGTTTGTACGAAGGTGTCTAAAATGAAGAATTATCATAAAGTAGACGATTGTTCTTTGTAAACCCAACCTAATAAATATTTGCTGCGTAGTATCTCATATGTGAAAATGAAAAATCACCCAATTCGGTCTAACCTATCTCTCTCCCACTTATCTAGATGATACCCCGGAGTCCCTCAGCATCTACTGTGTAAACGACTAACAGCCCTGGGGTTCCGGAAGTAAATGTGCAGAATGAAGTCTCCCAGAGCTTCGCCCTACTCCCCGAAAGACTCACCAAGAAAGGGTTGAAGAGGAAAAAGTGGATCCTTGAGTGGCCGCAGCCTTCCAACAAAGAGGACAAAACGGGAGAGACGAAGACCGATTTTCTGCTCCACAAAATCCATTGCTTCGGTTTGATGGCTCAAGGCGGTGTCTCTGTTGGCCAGGACAGCTGCATTGAGCAGAAAAGTGAATAATCTCAACTTAACTTACACTGCGTAAAACAAAAGTCTAAAACGGCACTCTCAGAAGAGGCAAGGACCAATTTTACCGTTACATAGATTTATTGGAAGGCAGGTACTTCAATAAATAGAAGTTGAAAAAGAGAAACGCTATCGTGTAAATTGTCGATGCCGCTTCCCCAGATCGTCGGCATGTGCACTGGATTTTTGTGAGGGGTGGACAACAGTACACATCGATGGTCTGAATAAGTTACACCCTATTTGCACTTACCGCTAACGCATTAAGCGACGTAGACGTACAAAAGAATGGCTCTGGAAGACAACATGGATAGCACAGTAAACCAATTTTCACCTAAAGTAACCCGGGATCAAGGGGAAATTGGGTTAATTGGTTGACAGGCAGAGCGGAAATAAATTTTCTGGAGAGGCTAAAACGGCAAAAAGGTTCGTTCAGCTGTTTGCTGTATCGAACCTCTGGTGAGGCCAAATAGTCTACGACAGGAAACCTTCCGATCAGAAACGAGGACAAACGCCTACACATGTCCCGGCTAGACATTCTTGTGCGGTAGAAGCGCTGTTGACTGCTTGTGCTTGACTCAGCATTCGCCTCGCCGACACCACGAGGCTGATGAATATGGCTCAGGCGCACGCACGCACCCTGTGCAGATTGGAGGATTGTTGACGCTATCATCTTAGTTGTTCTCTCATCTCCTGTGGCTCTGCTAATGCTGCTGCCTCCACGTTTGATTTGGGAGATGGCTCACTGTCGAACATTCCACTCCGCCACTGTCTGCCCAGTTACATCCTGGTCAAGGGGCTGAACGGGAAAAGACCTCCCACGAATTTAGGCGAATTTTACCATGCAAGGTGTATGGATGAGCAGGGAAGAATACGGCTATTCGGTCAGCGTACAATTTATTTATTTCTCTGAGCTTTCGAACTCGTACAGGAGTTCATCGTCAGAGGTAAAAGCGGCAACTGAAAAAGCAACAGTTACAGACGGAAGGAGCCAATCAAACATTAGTAATGCCAGTCTGGAGTTGACTGCGCAGGGCGCCAGATCGATGTATCGATTAACTGAGTTCTCGTCGGAGACAAAGGTTGAAATTAATTCATGGCTTGTCTTACTCTTGGCGTGGGCGATTATCTGCCTGCTGCGAAGTTATCTTCGTGAGGCGTTTCTTAGGCTTTAGTAGCCACATGTGATAATCTGTCATCCTGTCGCACATCCAACTTATGTTCCTGTATATACAATCCGTGCACGCGTTCAGTTTGACCTGTGTAGTTACAAGGATAGTTTGGGAACGGGGGGCGATACACTACACCCGACTGTTCTCGAGGATTTCCTCGGCCCTGATTTTCATCACCCTGGTATGGTAGGCAATTCCGACACCTGTTTCCGCAGTAATGCGCTCGGTCGCGTCTGACAAGTATGTGATGCATGGCAGCGCACGCCATAGCCTACGAGCTTCTTCTGGTTGGATGCTCCGGGAACGAATACGTAGGCATCAGCTTATGAACGCCTTCAGGTAGCCGTTCCGCATAAAACGGGTCGCGGGATAACGGACCTTATGTGCTTTTTCTTCCGGGCCGCTGCAGTGAGCCTGGATTCGCTTTAAAACAGCGTTCTCAAACATAGCTTCGTTTGTGAGCCATCGGATGGTCGCTGTGAAAACTGAGAAGCGGCGGTAGTCTGTCGACTCTTTCACCATTGAAACTTCATCTGGCGAGCACATCAAGCGAAGGGCAGCTACTGATATTCCTGCTTCTTCCTCCCTCGTGAATTTTTATGTCAGGGATTATCACAGTGGCTACCGACACTCTACGAAACAGGTCATGGGTTTAATCTTTGCAGCCATAAATATAATAGCTGACGCCCGAAACAAGACAGGTCGCGAAGTGACTAAAGCCTGGGTCTCCGATCAGGACTCAGTCAATCGATATACCGATCTGGCTCCGGCATACAGAGTACCCTGAAAACCCCTTCAGGCTGACATTATACGGTGATGCTGGATTGGCTCTACCCTCTATACCTGGCGCTTCTTTTGTCACCACTTACCTCCTTGACTGGACCCCTGTCCGAGTTGGTGCTAAGACGAATGAAATGACGGTTCTGGCGTTCAAACAGTCTTCTTATTGCCTACGTAAAGACGTTTCAAGCAGTCAATCAGGTGCTGTGGTGCCAGCTCTACGCGTTTCCAACGATGCGGGACAAGCATAGTGTCCCGGAGGTTGACGCCTGGTGTCAGTTTGCTCATAAAAGGCTGCTTAATCGACTCACATAGCTTGCACCAGATTTTTGCCGGTACTCGACGGTGAAGCACGTGATCCGAGGCGAACTCCTGCAGCAAAGCGGGACCGACCACCATCATCCACCACTCGCATGTTCAATCAATCCCTAGCGCCGTCTTCACCGCCGCCACAACCCCTTGAGAAACCTACGCCCCAGTAAATCATAACCCAACCATCCCAACCACGTTACCACGACAATTCAGTATAACCACCACATGATCCTTCTTGTTCTCTGCAGCTCAGCGCCGACGACAGGAAATGCACAGGTTGAACTACTATGGCCTCGACTTCTATGACAACGACCTTCAGAGAGCTTAACGAAAGTGTTCGGAGGAAAAGGACCTAGACTCACACTGTGGGAATTGTACGGGAGCAAGCGCGATAATTTGGCCAGGGAAGATGGAGGAGGAAAGATATGAGCTAGAGCGTATAAAACAAAAAGATATGCATCTACTGTACGAAGCGTGGCGCATTTCAGGGAATGCAAATGATAGTAGGGTAAAACTTTCGAAAAGAGCACATGAGCCAAAATACACAAAATGCTGTGTTGATGAGCAACAAATTTCTGATATTCTTGACATCTTTGCGCCGCAGGAAGTGACTGAAATTTCAGGCGTCGCTAGCGACGAGGTCCATCGCCGGCGTCACGGAGTGGGCGCAGTACCGCTACCTACGCGTATGAATCCGCAGTTTATAATAAGGCAGACTTGTGCTGCATCTAACGCAGCGTCACTCTTTCAGCTCAACTTGCTCCGGTGGCGAAAGACAATGCCAAGACGATTGGGATATAGGCCTCGGGCGCTAGGGTTCACAAGGTTCTTACTGCATGCACCACGCTGCACTAGATGAGCTACAGGCTACTCTAACCTGCAGAGTAATGCGGAAAAAGAATTTTATTTGGACCACGAGTTCGAGTATTGCTATAACAGTTACGCCAAATCACACCATCCGCGGATATGCGTATGGCGAAAAAGGCAGGGTTTCGCAATCCAACTGGCTTCTAGCTTTTAGACGACACGTGGAGGTATTGTTGGGCAAAGGCATGCAAGGGGATCGAGCTGTAACCGACAGCCATCCTTGCGATGCCTACAGTCTTCCTTCAACATTTTGCATGAAGGTTATCCACTGGCACTGCAAAACGTTCCCACGCGCATCAATCCTGCACTATGACCAGCTCCTGTCCATTTTCGTCGCAGTCTACTCCTCGCTTCGCACATGTGAGCCCTTAACCTCCTTCCACAACTCCATAAAAGCATCTTGTGTCACAGCTTTTTCCCAGACGAAAGTTAGCACTCATTCAGCACGCACGCACACTGGCATCGCTAGCTGCTACTGTTGTATGAGACAGCCACTCATAGTTATGCACAGGACAAATCCTTACTTTTGATGTCCTCCGTACTCATCTTTAAACCAGAAACTGGTGGTGCATGTATACCACAGACCCCTTTTCCATTCTTCTCACAGGCGTTTTTCGAACCAGGACCGATTTCCTAAGCTATCGTATTTAATCTTGAAGGACACTTTTGATAAGGCTAAACAAACTTTCTTACTAAATCTGTAAAGACCATCCTAGTTGATTAGTATCTTTTGCCAAGCTCCTCTTAAAAACGACAAAACCCGCAGAACAGTAAACCTTCCTAAGGGCTCTGATTCAACCAGAGTCCATTCGGTCATAAGATGCTAAGCGAGGCATAGTGACGCAAATTAGAGACATCAATTTTTCAATGAACTAACCCAAGAAATAGTCACACACTGTCGAAATCAACAGGTTGACCGTCGGTTTCAACGAGGTCCAACATGCGTCCTACTGCAGGGCGGCGCAGGGACTGTCATTTGCGCTGCATTTATCGCACCTTCTCTCCCTCTCCGCAACCTGGGCCCGGTAGCATGGCCAACTCAAGAAACACCACAGGCGAGAGGGTGCAGGTGGCTGGCACGGTCGGGGCCACATGCTGCCACCACACCTGGTTTGCTCTACGGGAGTGGAGTGCCATAAAAAGCAAGACATTAGGAAGTAGTGCCACGTAGTCCCACGCAGTCCGGAACAAATACACATTGACTGATCGCGCAGTCTGAATGTACTCGTCGTTTCGAAATCTTCCAGTACTTTCTGCCAAAGAAATACAAAATGAAAAATGTCTGGCTAATTTCCCGCAAACAGAACGTAGGCTTACCCAGTGCGTCAAAAATGCTGGATTTCCGGGGAGGAGCAGAAGAACACGACGGCGCTATAAAATGTAAATGATAAACAGTGACACACTCGAAGGCTTTGGGCCCTTAGAGGTGAAAGCCACGATACTCACCTCAACTTCTATCAATCAGTTCGACATCGCTGTCGCTGAACAGCAGACTTGGTGTCTTCGTTCAAATCTGAACCGCCACAGATGAGGACGAGGTTATGCAGGGGAGGAAAGACTAGAGGAAGAGAGAGAGAGAGCGCACGCATGAAAACAACGACGCATGGACACGGTCTGTGATAGTAGGAATTTGAGGTGAAGTTCTCTACTAATAACAGCCAATCAACTGGCTCGCGTGGAAAATCGTGCTCTGCCGACATTGAATAGGGCTCAGTGTCAGTCAGAAAAAGGCTAGCGAGGGGACGAATGAGATTTCTTATGGGAGGGATTTTACCGCCAAAGCGCGTTTCGTGCTTCAGTCAGTTTGCTCACGTAATTTTTACCTCCGTCCGCCAACGTGCGGTCCATATGATCCGCAACGGCTTGCTATTCATCTAACTTCTTCTTCTTTAACGTGGCCTTTTATGGCACTCCCACCTGCAGGATCCGAGCGGTGTGGCGGCACGCTCATGGGCTGGCTCCGGCCGCGCCAGCCACCCGCGCCAGCCACCCTCTCCAATCTCCGGTCTTCTTGACTCTGTCATGACACAAGGTTCAGATGGAATAGTGGAACAATGAGTGAGGCATATGCAGTGCAAGTATACTCACCATAATCCCTCGCAGCATCTGATCGCTGCACCACCTGCCAAGCGCACGAACCAGGGTCAAAGCAGTCTGTGACACACCTCCTCAAGAGACGAATCCTGCAAACGCCTAAGTAGCAGATGTCGCATAGGAATGCTTCCAATAGTCGCGTCCAAGTCAATCATTGCAACCGGTGTTTTTCGGTAAGGTTCTACAGCCGGCTGCGAAGAAACAACTGCACAGACCACCTACATCGACCACGCAGTTGGGGCCAACGCAGCTGCGACGCGTGGAGTATGCGGTGCGTACACACGTCACGTAAAAACACAGAGTTAAGCAGCTGTGCTGGCAATGGAAGCAAACTTGCAATCTCAGCATCGGTAAAACTAAAATGTTTGGTCCAACGACTGCTTTTTGAAGATCTCACCGTAAGCCGAACTATGTGCCTCTATACTGAAGGCGGGCCAAAAGTCTGAGACTGCATGAAAGATGTGAGCAGTGTAGGAAAAACGCGAACTTTGCTGTTGGAACTCCTGCAAGTGGTAGATTAAATCGAGCCAATAAATCATTCTCACCGGAACTCTTTCGAGAGCATCTTTGCTGTCTTCGTAAGGTGCCAGCGCTGAACGGCAGGAGACAATGATCGATCCAGATTATTGGGCACCTTTGAACCGAGCCACTTGGCGAACAGCGTGGCGATACGCTACATCTAATGCACTCACAGAGGTTGAAATACCTTTTTCCTATTCCTAGCCCCCACAAGTAACTAAGGTCAGCGCGCTGGACAGAAACTTTTGGAAAACGCTCATTGACTTTTAAAGCGCAAAGACAACTTATGTAATCTCGCCCAAAGTCATAAGCGAAAGTATGCAACTAGATCACAGGAAAGGTTTGCCTTCACTGGTGCGGGGGCCGGAAGATTGCTCACCGACACAATTGTTTTTGTTAGTAAGAAGGTCTGATTATAATTTATGACAATGGTGGATTTAGATCCTGTTACCTCCAGCCGAAGTCCCCACAGCCCTTTAAATGATTAGCGTACTCCTTCCGTAGTGGGTCACCATGAAGGGCAAAAGTCTTCAATAACACGCCGTCCTGACACGCTGAACATTACTGAAAATGCTTTGAAATTCTGCTGGTGTGCCAATAAACAGATCCATCCGTAACTCTTCAAACACACGCACGCAGAATCTCGTGAAATGGGCGAACTGAAGCGCAACAGTCACCAGGAGTGCATACAGTTTATTAAGTGGTCTAGCGAGTGTTGCACGATACAAGCGTAAGTATGACATGTAGGAACACGCACGTGATTCGCGTGTCTTTGCGTACTCCACGGAAAATATGGTTAGATGCTATGCTTGGAGTGAAGTTGAGGGTTAAGCGTAAGATTAACTTTCCGGTGTATGATTTCATAAGTGTGGCAAATTTTAACTCTAGAGATAAGCTCGCTCCAGAATTCAAGATTAGGGCTACAGTTTAAGCTGCTGATGCCAAGGCCAGTGTTAAGGTTAAACCATATTTCGCACGCAGAACGGCGCAACGTCCTAGTATCATTATCAGCATCAGCGTATACCGGAGGGAGATGCAGGTGAGCCACCTTGCATACCCATTTGTACGTGCGAGCTGTGGTATCATAGTATCTCGATTATGTTGGCGAGGCTGTGGTCGTGTACTTAGCACACGTAAACGACGTCACCAGCCAGCCGTGCCCGCTTCCATCGAACAACGACCCGGCCCCGACCAGTGGTCCGACTGCGCGTGAGAGAGGCGCGAGAGTTCACGCACCTTTGCCCACTATAAACAATCTGACGCGCTTTGAAACTCCCACCGCCCGATCACCTCAATTGCTACGCAACCTGGACGTTTGAGATGGTACACAGGATTTCCAAGTATTACGACTCTCAGGAAGGAAAGAGAATACTTCAAAGAGCGTTGCGGTGAATCTGAATCTGAATATGCAACCTGACAGCCGAACCTCTTCGGCTGCCTGCTGACCTGACATGGTGGAATATGTTAGCAGCGAAATCAAAATGACTCAGGCAATAATACGATAAAATGACGCTTCTGAACTCATCGGTTATACCTCTACTTTAAATCCACAGGTCTGCATTCTACAGTCTTTGCAAGCATGGCTCTGTGAAATGGCTCGACACTAACAGTAGGGCAAAATGAACTTCCCAGATGGCCCGTCAGCGGAAGAAGAGGTGTTCACCGGCACGCTATTAGGTGGCCTGACTCTTCTGCAAGTAAGCCTGTCACGAGACTGAAAGTCGTGCTAACTGGCTCATTACGCCGCAACACCGCCTCAGGTCTTCGATGGACCGCCTTGTCTGGCTGCGTCGGACACGCATCTCACCGCAGCCTCTGTCGCCATCGCGGCCCCCGTTAACAGGCTGTGTGTATGGGTCGATCGGCCTTCAGCATCAGTGACAGTATATCTGAGGGAGATGCAGGTGAGTCATTCTTTGACCCCTTTTGTACGTGCGAGTTGTAGCATCAAAATAGCAGTATCGATAAAGCAGGAGCATACATAAGCAGGAAACATAGTTGAAAGAGCAGGACAGTGACTCCCGGTGATACGTAGAAAGAGAAAAACTTCGTACCTTGGGAGGTCCAACGGGGCATTTCTGGAGGTCACATGAATCACACATGAATCTGTTTAGGTCGTGATTTTCCAAGCCCGATCTCTGCATTTGGCTTGTTTCTCATCTGAGCTTCGAATTTGCATGACCGCGCAAAACTTCTGTAGGCAGCCACCTTTTAAGCAAATAACGAGGTAGAAAACGCTTTTTGCTTAATCAAGAGAATATTAATCGCACGGCTTGTTATGAACATCATTTTTCGTTTGCCAGCGCTTTAGCTGCTTCTATGAACAAGGACTTAAATTATCTGTAGAAGTTTTCTGGAACCGGCTTTGTTTTGAAAATTGTGATGACCAAATCGAATTTCAAAATTTCACTCATTCTAGACAATTGGTTGAGAACATCGAAAGCCAAAACTTTCACCGAAATTTACGCCTTTGATAGTTGAAAGGGATTCAATTGTCGCAGATAGGTGATTTACATCTAATTTCTACTTAATGCTTAACCTAATTCTACTTCCCATGACCTTGGCGTGACACGGAGTGAGAGGTCCCCTGTCCACGATACATCATAATCATCTGCGTCGCGGACAACCGCATCTTTGAACAAGGTAAAAACTGGACATTTCAGTGAATTTCGTGAATTTTTGAAAATATCAAACATCAATCAGTTGACTCAGGCTGCAATACTGCAAATCTCAAAACGCAAAGTATCGAAAGATAATTAGTCTAACGATTGTCTGAAAGGTTAAACTCAAACTTTTCCGGAGCCTGGCGCTATGCACTCTGCCTTTATATGCTCTCAACTGGCACGAAGTTTGTCGTCAACTCTTCGGATGCGTTCCACTTAACATGGAAAATTCCTTATTTCTCAGCATAATATTATTCTGAATACTGTGTTTTGGGTTAATCTTAAGCGAGTCGAATTGTTAGTTGGCTGTTTTGCAAAAGCCAACAACCAGGCGACTGGAATATCTGGGGATCAGCGTGGAATAATAACTCACATAAAACCCAACTTTGGCAATAAGTGTGGTAGGAATGATTTAAATGTCTCCATAAACAGGACACACAGTAATACGAAAACGGGCCAAGGTCAAATATTCCAGCTTCCAGTTCACATTCTCTATCGTAAATCCGCATACACACTCTGGTCTGACAGGCCCGTGAAAATCCATAATGTGGAGGCTATTAAACACGAAGTCGGCGGGAAGCCACTTCGGGTAAGGCGACGGTTTCTCGTCATCATTCGATGCTGTTCGTGGCACTAAGGTAGATGTTAACAGGTAACACTCACACCCACGGCATGCTGTACCTGTCTCTTGAAAATTCCTCTGCCAAGGTTCATGAGCATACGCGACCAGTTAGCATATCCCTTTCCGCCAAACCGCGATCGCAAAACGTCGACAGCCAAGTTTTTAAAAGATGCGCGTGAAACCATCGACGAGAAAGCGCCAACATCCGACAGATTAAGCGAACCAATGACGCCAGAACCAAACGGCTCTGTATATCGCGATGGCGGGCAGCCTAAGACGCAGCGCCCGTGTCAGACGAGACAAACCTCGCTGTACGGCCCCAGCAGCGTGTAAACCGTAAATAACCCGAAACGCCCTCATCGATCGACCGTTAAGTCACCAAACCGCACCGACTCTCGACAAACACAACGCATAGGCCTCCAGCCGAAAGCGCTTCGGCCGTCTTTCACCCGGAAAACAGACAAATGAGCGTGATACACACCCGACATCCGCCACTACAAACAACCCCGCGCTGCCACGTAACCTATCATCTGTCGCTTTTTCATTTATTTACGCGCCCTAACCCTGCGTAAAGTACGCGACCGAACATCAACCACAAAATGATACCTCAATAAATTTAGAACGCCAAGGACCGGATACAGTAACGAAGAAAACAAACAAACATCAATGAAACAGAACCAAATCAACCGTCATCAATACAACATCGAAGCCGCAACCCCAGCATCTTAAGCAACCCACTGTTTTGGCATGCAATCCGGCCAGGTCCACCAGTACATAAACTGCAGTTGGGAGGAACGAATATAAGTACTGGGGTTAGAATCACGGAAACCCAGTCAAAGTGACACATTCGATATCACAACAACCGGCCAAAGAACGCCAGTGAAACAAATACAGACCTTAGCCAATGCGCGATCTGATCTGTGACCGACAGCCCATGACAACCCGAATCGATATTTCCAGTTAATTCTTTATTCCAACGAAGACTCTATTCCAGTCTCATGCGAAAATTTCAATATTTTAACCACTGGCTATCCCCACGGATAAAGTGCCACCCGGTTTCTTTTAATTGGCAAGCACCTACGCAATAATCAGGTGGCGGCTTTACAAGATGACACAGAATACCAGTTTGTTGCGATATTTTAACTTTAATTCTTACATTAGACATCACAACATTCACCAACTAAACTGTTGCAGTTGTGGCTATGAACTGTGATCGATGGATTCTCAGGTAGCAAAATACATAGAAGAAATATACCGAAATAACAGCTTATCGGAACCCCAACCCTGAGATCAGAAGAACTTTCAATGGTTAGACAGGCGCACCTACGCGCTTTCATTTGCGTGAAGAACGTGGAATACGTGAGGTGCCTGCGCGCGGTTCTGCCTGTTGACTTGGAACCCGCTTATTTTATGTCTGTATCGCATTACGGGTAACGCAGTGCAATGTCAACCATAGAGAACGCGAAAAGAGGCATTGGAAGATGGTTTTCAGCGTAAAGGTGGAGGTTGTTACGAAAATACATTGGTGAACATACCACTCATAAATTACCCGACCGTCTGTTGGAAACAGCAGTTGATCACCGTGCCAGATTGAAAGTTTTCGGTATTCAGAATCGACAACCGCAGCGCCAAATTATCCAACCTGGAGTTTTCTTTTCCTTGCCAACAGTTGTTGTGGACAATAATCCTGACCATCTTCGTGTAAGTTGAAACCATCGGCAAAGTCCTACCCGTGTAAAATCAATTTGTATTTTTAATGGACATTTCCAGAATTTACTGCCTTTAGAATAACTCGATCAATGGCAGACATAAATTAAACATTTAGACTAACGTAGAATAAAGAGGTTATATAACCAAGATTAATTCGAAGAGTGTAAGAGGTAAGACAAGAACGCAACGCAGAGGACCGGTGGTAACAGGATTTGTATGGATTGCACGTCGAATGAAGAGCCAAACCACCCAACCCTACCTATGGTTTTGTTAGAGTTGTAGTTTTTGACGGGTAAGTAAGCCTTCACACTATAGTCTGCTGTCCTCACGGGCGTGCGGATTGTGAGATCCGGTGGTGGCTTTACCTCACGCCGGATCTATATACAGCATCATTCCATGTCCTACACCACTTTTATTGAGACTCGAGGTGAATATGAATGAGGCCAGTTTCACAAGAATGAGGCCCGCTCTGCTTATTATCAGTAAATGGATGCATTCTCTGAAACTACTGCGGTGTCGTAATTGTCGTTGTTGATATTTGTATTTGACCTCGATACTGGTCCTCCTAAACTAACGAAATCTTGCGCGTCTTATTAACCTCGAGAAAGAAAGATAACCCTATCGACATTATGAATAGAGTTAGAAATATGTTGGCGTGTACGGTCACTATTACACGCTGATATATCCTTTGCATCTGAGTTGTCGTATATTATTGCTCCTTGCATAGAAGTAAACTAGGTATTATTTTAAGATTGTGAATATAACGCATTTTCATCGCCTTTTTCAACGTTTGCAGATTATCTCGAAAAGAAAATATATACTTTTACATATAACGATCGTTGTATATCTGCCGAATCAGCAAGCGATATCATTAGCCGTGCTTTTCTGTAGCCGATTTTTTCGGTAAGCCATTATTCGCTCTTGGAGGTAAGTGGTTCATAAACAAAATTAAAGTTCGGAACAGCCCACCATCGCTTCGCACCAGGTGTCACTGTTAGTCACCGTCCTCTGTCCTTCCGTCCTGAGACGGGCTGCGCAAGATGAAACTATTCGGCGACGAAATATAGATATTCCTGACGCCCTTGAGCGAGAAATCCACGGTCAGCACCTCCATGGCGGAAAATTTAAGGCACATTGCACTTCCTCGAATTTTGCTATCAGGGTCAGACAAAATGGACATAGACCACAATACCGTTCAAGTTCTTAAAGGCAACCAATTTTGTAAAATGACGGACAAATTAAGAAAACATCAGGGCATTGTGGGTTAAAACTCACAAACTTTCAAACAAAAAGAATTTTTAAATTATTAATGACTTCACAAGTATAGTTCACATATGTGCTTTGACATCAAACCACCGCCACAATACAGCAGAAACGCAAGGCCGACAAACAAAGCGCGGCGAACGCCACATGACCCGCACCACGTCGCTAAATCACACCTCCCTTTACCGTCCCCATTCATTTGAAACCGCCAAAAGCAATCACGAAAACCACACCGACCCTCGCAGGCCCTCAGTCCGTCTCAACAAAGACAACCAACTTATCACATCCGGCAAACCGCCATTTCAACACTCATCCACCACAAAAATCTCCAGACCATCCAAACCACCCACGTTAGTTTTAATTTCAAAACGATCACTGCAGAACAATATTTGTCAGCCCGACCCGTTGCAACGCTGTCATGGCTAAAGGCCGTCAAAAATCAATGACGGCATTTTGAGAAACCCGCAAAACACATCATCTCAACCGGCCTTTAAGTCGGCGCGTTACGAACATACGATGTTCTGGGACAAAGTGCCACTAGCCGCAAAAAAGACAGCGCCCCGGCCCAAACTGATTTCGTGAAGGCCCAAAGTCACCTTGAGCCCACCTAGTCAAATTTTAACGCCCCTGACCCCATCCACGTTCATTACAAACGCTTCAACAAACCGAACAAAACGCAACCTATGGTCATCGATATGTTTAGCTGACGTGTTGCCTCTCTACTGACACTGCTTCATTATACTTTAAAATAGTCTTCTCAACAAATGAGTATCCAGTCTGCATTTAAATGTGTCAACAGTTTCTGATAGGACCACCTCATCAGGAGTCCATTCCATGCACCAGTGCTGGCGTTCCGACAAACGTCGGTGTGGACCACCCTCTGCATTTCCGTAAAGGGATGAATCCGCACCCGTCTCAGCCAATTCAGTTGGAAGAAGTGAATTCTAGGGCACACCTCGTGGCTCCTCTGATCCGTAGGTTTGGATGAGGTCGCCGCGGCAGTTGCGCGCACTGGAGAGTTCAAACGCCACAACCAGTCCAGCTCATACGGCAGATTCAATTCAATTCAATTCAATTCTGGTTGAAAGATGAATAGGTACGGGCCTTTACCCCATTTGTAACGTAAAATTCAAGCGCGTATACAGAGAACCGTGTGGGTTGCCAAGGTACAAAAGGCGGTCATAATTTGACAAGTGGTGCACGACTCGAGGGTTAAGATAAATGCCTCATCGCTCAGGCTCGTTGCGGAACATAAACCGTCAAGGTTCCTTTTAAAGCTTTTTCCAGCGATGGTGACATCACAACGTCTTCAGGAGGGCATTCCATGGTTTAACTACTCTGAGGAGAAGGAGAACTTGCGCATATCCAGTCTCGCCTGCTGGACACGCAGCTCTCAATGGGTGACCTCGAGATGGGTCGTGGCGGCAAATTCAAAAGATAGTCCGAGAATTCCCAGGCAACAATCCAATCCCTTCACATGCGGAATGTCTGCAGGAGATCACCACGCATTTGCCTATAACCCAAAGGGAACAGATTAAGATTCATTAGGGCGGGTTAGAATATGGCAAGGGAGCTTTTGACTTCACCATTTGGTGGCTTTCCTCTGTGCCTCTTTCGAGGCAGCCCGGATCTTGAACCGTCCAGGGTTTCCAGGCGTGCATAGCATATTCCAAATGCGGTTTTATCACCTAAGTGAAGGAAAAGATTCATCGTAATCCAAGGTTTCGTTCGATGGTATGTAACACTGAAATTTCGTCTCTTGCTTTCTTGACCACATCCAGCCGTCACCGTACTCGTTCGGATAGATCTTTCTTAAACCACGGACGCGAGTCTGTATATGATACTTCACTCCTTTTCCTTATAACATAAGAATTACCTTTATTATACTCTCCCTGTATCCTCTTACGGCTTTTTGCTTTAGGTAAAGTTTCTTTGGAATAACTTACAATTGAAATTTAGTTGTTAACTAGTCTATCTTATTCGAAGACTGTAATATCTATCTTAACACTGATTTATTTAACTCTTTATTTCTATTTTAGTAGTTTATGACTCTTTGTGAGAAAGGATGGAACTGCGCTTTAATAATTCCTGGAAACCATATTTCGCTAACTCAAGACTCTAGTAACCATGATGTCTCCTTATATCACCAGCTACCCAAACGACGGTAAGTCACTTACAACACTGCTGGGTCCACCGTCTAAAATGCTGCGGCTTTTTGATACTATCCATCAGAATTCAATTTGGACTTAAGATTAGACAGAAGACTGCGTTCCATTTCACATTTTCGTGATATTTTGTTTCATACGCCGCGATTAAGAACGAATCATCTTGGACGCCTACTATCCTACTGAAAACGCCACGCAGCATTACCGCACCCACCAATCTCGACCCTATCTCTCACATTCCACCCTTACCGTTACGCAGAGCTCTTTGGCCAAATTCTTTCAGTCCACCATTTCAAACATTGCCAACGTTAAAACGCAAAGCCCCATTCATATTTAGCATTCGCATACCCTATCCAATACAACCTCACTCGTTTACCAAATGCCTGTTTCCAGACAACGCCCCACAGCGCCAAACCGTAAAATTGGAAACCAAACAAAATCCGCCAGAGACCTAAAACGTATCCGAGGAATGGAAGTTCGCCATCTGCACCTTGCCCAAGCGCACCAAAACTTGTACAGCATGCAGCCGCCTTTTAAACACCGCAAAAGACAGGCTTGCCACAGCTTCAGAAACCAATCGAGGTCATTCTGCCCCCGCAACCCATATCCAGTCCACCGATGCTACTGCATGAACCAACCCTTCATTGGCTCTTCTGCAAGGAGTCCAGGATCAATAATAACTTCCAACGCCGTCGCTATCGCCAAGAACCAGACACCAGACGGCCGATCCCTGAGCCCATCTAATCCGATCCGACGATCACCACAACTTCAACAACGTCCAAACATACCGCAGCAACCTGTCTTTAACACAGTCAAAGACGAAGAGATATGGTTCAAGAAGGCTGAGCCCAGGAGGACACCACTTAGAACCGAATATGTGTTGACTGAGGAACCGATGCACACAGTTTGAAATCAAGCTGTAAGAAAATCTGAAATCCATGACAGCAGCATTCCATTATTCTAATTTAGTGTCAGACACTGTCAAACGCCATCTTGAATCAATGTAGATTAGGAACTTCATCCAATGCGCGAGTTCACTCTGTCGAGAGCAATTAACTGAAAGACGAACGATTCTCTTGTTCAGTTACATTGAAGCTCTGAGAGGAACGGAGTTTTTCTCATGAAATTCATTGTCGCCTTTCTTTAATGCCGATCTCCCATTATTTTTACATAAATGGATGTAAGGCTGATACTGATAATTGTTGATATTAGGATCGTCGAGCCCTACTTTTGTATATAAAGAGATTACGCTTCCATTCGGATGGCAGTTTCAGATTCAAAGGACGAATTGAATATATGTGCTAGTGGGTTAGAGAGTTCGCTGGCCGCTCTTCAAAACTTTTGCTGGTTACTCGTCCGGAATTTAGGTTTCTTTTGAGATTTTGCAAAACGAGAGGTTCCTTGAGAAGATTATATATTCAAGTTCTGGGACCGGCGTTTAACTCCATCATGGTCAAGCTCCGATTCTTTAGTGAATACCGAGGCAAAGAACCGACCCAAGAGCTCGACTTTCTCAAAGCTTTCAACGATTTCAAATAACATGCCATCCATAAATACTACAACTTGTTTTTAATTGACTTAATGCAGGTGATTTTAACCTCATGTCAGTCCCTCCGGCCCAATCAAGTTCGAGGACTTCCTCGAGGCCGATATTGGCATGTGTGGGACCGTTGTTGACTTCCCTACCTGAGGATAGAGCATACTTGACCATCTCTGCAGAGGTTGACAGTGTCAATAATAGCCCACTTGGGAGCTCAGGACCATGATATCAGCATTTAACCACAACTCGAAACCGATGAACGCTTCCAAAAACTATAGCTTTTCTTTGATTTTCGATTAGTGCTTTTGACAGAATTATTGATACATCTTACCCTTACCGACTGGTCTACTTTTATGTGTCGAATGTGAACACCTGTACCGGTATGCTTTTATGGTTTGATCCAATTATTTCTCGTTTTTCCCTCGCAAATTACCACGTCACGGATGAGGTTTATCTCCCTTTATATTTTCACCGGGTTGCAACTCTCTCGTCGATTCCATTTTGCAAACGACATTTGTTCTGTCTCTTGATCTAATAAGCTTTTTGAGAGGCCAAGATTCGAAGAAATAGAGGAAGAAGGAAGAGGTCAAATATGTCAAAACTGTTCTGTTAAGAAACGTTTTCACGCGCACACAGAGAAATATGGTATCCTGTACTACTGGACTCTGTTGGTAACTTGTGAAGTTGATGATAAATTGATGGCGATTAGCTCAAATCTGGCTTCCCTGGTCCAAGAAACACGCATTGAAAATTCGACCGCCTCCGCCCATCCAGGCTCTGGACCTAAGCCGCCTCGAGACCCCAGAACCTCGCCCCCGGGACGCAACCGCGGCCATTTGACGTTTTCACAATCTTATAACGACCAGATGGCGTACCGATCAGTATTATAAAGGCGGATGCTAATGATAATAAATAAATAACAAATAAATTGTATATTTAAGGCCCAGAGGCCCCATCATTACAAACTTACCACAAGCTTTAAATAACATAGTAATAATTGCTGCACTATGTGGGCATCCATGAACAGCAGAAATGAGTAGTATGGTAACATATCCGATTCAAAACGATTTGCCATTTTTGATGTTCCAAAGTCGCCAAACTTTCGGCACATACCACGTAACCGGCGCCAGCCAGCAAAACCCTGGTGGCCAAACCGTATTTTGTTCTGCTTGTCAAATCTTGCCAGGAGAAAACCGCTTCACAAAAACATAATAGATGTTGCTGACAGCGCGAGGGTTCGAACGCCCAATTGTAAGCCAGAGACAACATGTCGAGTCAATGCCATAACCACCATGGATAAGAGAGGACTAACCCATCGCAGCGAAAAACGGTCGAAACGAAGAGGGCAGGAGGTCACTTATGATCATCACCGAGACGCGACCCGCCGACCGCATAGTCCATCACCAAAGAGACGAAACCATCAGAACCCGCCTCGATTATCAACAGAACCTGAGACAGATCTTCGTCCGATGGCCCTCAGTACACTTTGAGAACTGAAAGGAATCGAAACCACGCGGCAACGGCACCCGCTTCGCGATATCTTCCCGTCACCTGGCGCGTAAAGACATTTAATCCAGCCTTGAAAGCGAAACCTTCCAGTACGGAAGGAATCGCACATTCCATCCAACGGTCAACTACGTCACTTCCGACGACTGAAAACCCAAGAACCCTGACCAAAGATACATTTACGCAATCACTAACCGAACCCATCGTATGTGGCATGGTTCTCAAAACAAGGTCTTCGTATATGTCAGCCTTATTTTGATTCTACAATCTAGGGATAATGGCTTTGCACTTTACATAGTCTATTTCGATTTCAAACGGGTCCATCAACGCCATGATTTATCGCACATCTATGCTTAGATGGCTGATGGTTAATGCATAATGATCGAAAGGCGCCATGTGCAGCACCAGGCAAAGGCCTCGAGACCATTTTTAATAGATCAAGCACGGTGTCGCGACCCGCCGGCTTTGTATCGATAGGCAACTTTTCAAATCGCTGCATACACAGGGTCACTCATTTCGAAACAAACTCGGCACCATCATTGACAGACAAAATAAAAGCGGGCCCAGCACACTAATTACTGCTGACTCCAGCATTCCTCACACGTGCCGGAGTTTGAGATAGCATTGACGATCTTTAACATGTTGTGCACGCGATCTCAGGTAAAGAAGATATCAAGCCCAGAAGTCTACCACTATATACCGAAAGAGGAGAAGCTCTTCAGGAGAAGAAGGCAGCAGTCAAATGGCTACGATGGACGCCTTGGTGAAATCGAAATAGACTGCAGCGCAAAGTGCAGCCATTATCCCTTAGATTGTGGCAACATGACGTCAAAGCAAATGAGCTCGACACGTGTCGCCGCGACCTTGTTTTGAGGGACTCATGCTGGGCTGCACTCAATGGGCGCTACTCTAGCGCCAAATTGGTACATCATCTCATCTTTTTGATCATATGGCCCTAAGGATTTTCAGTTGCGGTGCGCGATTTAGCTGATTCGCTCGGACAAACACGCAGATTTCGACCGCTGCTGGGACAGGTAGAATGCGCGATCTCCTTCCATACACCGGGGAAAGGTGCTCGCACTTTCAAGAGCGACAAACATTTTACCCCGCAGTGACGCGTTATGGAAAAGATATCGCTGCAGTGCTGCCAGCTGCGCTGCGCGATTTCCCTGAAGATTCTTTCCTAGTTCTCAAAGTAGCTAATTTTGGCCACTTGAGGCCACTCGACCCTGGACGAAGATCGGCTCCCCAGGTTCTCGTGGATAATTCCAGGCAAGCGGCCCTGATGGTTTCCGCTCTTCTTTGGTGATGGATCTGATGCGTAGTCAGCATACGTCGCATCTCGATGCCGATCTCGTGGACTCTACTTTCTTCCTTCTGCTCTCAGACCTATTTTAGTCTACGATGAGTTCGTCCTTCTTACTCCACTGGTGATTATAAACATTAGCTCTGACTGCTATATTATTCTAACCCACAAATGAGCGTTCTGAACCTCATACGCTGTCAGCAAACATCATTACTCATTTCACTCCATGTGATGAAGTACGTGCGAAGTAGCTCTCCTATGAAATTGGCGGCCTCGCCGAACTCCCGCCTCGATGCAACCCCTAGGAGTTTTTACTCGCTTCTCCAGCTGACCGTATATGCCAAAGATTGTTGACTTTTGTTTTAAAAATGGCAAACTCGTCTTTGAATCGGATATGCTTACTATACTACTCCATTTCTTGTTCATATGGATGCCCATATACAGCAATTATCCACTTTGTATTTATTTTAAACCATGGTACTAAGTTTACGATGGGCCCTCTGGGCCTTAAATATACAATTTATTTTATTTATTATTTACCATTATCATTAGTCATCTTTATAATCACTGACCGCTACGCCATCCTGTCCAGGACCACACACCGGACGAAAACGGGCCACCGGCTACTTTGCACGTCCCAGAGGGTAAAAGTTATGCGTCTTGACGCGCGCGGCACCTCGTCCAAAACTCTCGATGGGCGGAGGTGAGCGCCTGAATTTTCAATAAATAAGTTCTGGACGAGACGTCCTAAAACTCATCAGCCAAGTCACCTGTTCGCCCAAATCCAAGGATTTCGCCAACGGAGTCCAGCAGTACGGATGCTTTGCGGCTGCTTGCGCGTTATTAGCTGCGAAAACGCTGCGCTCAAGCATTTAACGGTAGAACGGTTTCTTGGACATATTTGAATCCCTCTTCGGCGTTTCATATTTCTTCGGCGTAGCCTCCTGGCACTGCCCAAAAACGCGACTACGTAAGCAGAACGTCAAACGTCGCTTTCGGCAAAACGGAACCGACGTGAGAGTTGCACGCAACCCACGGCAGAAAATACAAAGGAAGACAAACCCCATCCGTGCATATATTTACAACTGACCAATGGGAAAACGAGACAACCGACCGCAATTTCATAAAGCATACCGGTGATACAGTGCCTGTTCAAGATTCTGATTACAGAGTC
This sequence comes from Schistocephalus solidus, assembly GCA_017591395.1. NCBI lineage: Eukaryota > Metazoa > Platyhelminthes > Cestoda > Diphyllobothriidea > Diphyllobothriidae > Schistocephalus > Schistocephalus solidus. The sequence goes on along the minus strand of WEDG01010234.1, from coordinate 15,365 downwards.
GAAATTAGACCAGTCGGAGTCATGATGCGAATTACTAATCTGGCTCAAAAGCGCACTCCACTTCCGAAAAATCAAAGAAAAAGCTTACAGTAGTTTTGGAAAGCGTCTCAACGGTTTTCTGAGCGGTAGCTGCGAAACAACGATATCGCATGGTCTTGAGCTCCCTAGCGGGCCTACTGATGACACTGTCAGTCAGCTGCAGGCAACCCCTGTGCAAGATTGTAGATCAAGCGCATGCTTCTATCCGCGCAGGGAAGCTCAAATCAAACTCTGGTCCATGCTCATTGATCTACGGCAACCGAGGGAAGTCTTCGAACTTGATTGGGCCGGAGGGGACTCGGAAAGCAGCGAATGTCGGGAAGGTTGAAATCACCTGCAATTAAAGTCAGATTACAAGGGACCCAGTTGTAGCATTTGGCGGTGGATGGCAATGGTGTTGAAATCGCTTGAAAGCCATGGAGAAAGTCGAGCCTCTGGCTCGGTTCTTTTGCCTTCGCATTCACTTCAGCAATCGGAGAGCTTCAGCTTTGACCGTAACACTGGTAGTTAGACGCCGGTCCAGAACTTGAATATACAATCTTCTTCGGAACCTCTCGCGCAGATCCAGAGAACCGCAACTCCAGCGATGTCCCAAGCTCATCTTGGTCCGGACCGAGTAACTGTGCAAAGCTTTGGAAAGAACTGGCCGGCGAACCTCTCGAACCCACTAGCACATATATATTCAATTAACGTCCTTGGGAGAACTCGCCATCCGAAATGGAAGCTGTAGAAGAGATAACGTATTAACAAGAGGGCCGGATCTAATTGCCGCCAATTTATCTGCATGCCTGCTGCATCCATTTGCATGGTTGCAAAATAATGGAATCGATAATTAAGAAGGCGACAATGAATTTTCCTTGAGGAAAACCACCGATTCCTCCTCAGAGCTTCAGCATGGCTTCTCCTTGTGACAGAATCTCGTTTCACGTTTCAGTTAATTCGCTCTCGACAGAACTGAGGAACTCTGCGCATTGATGAAGTCTGAGTTAGAGCTTGACGCCATCTGGCACTTTGATTTCAAGATATGCGTCGGTGGACAGTGTCTATGACACTCTCAAATTAGAATAATAGGGAATGCTGCTGTCATGGATCAGATTTTTCTTACAGCTTTTGATTTCAAACTGTGTGCATCGGTTCCTCGAAGTCGTCAATCATTCCGGTTCTCGGTGGTGGGGTCCTCCTGAGCCCTTCTTAGAACCATGCACCTCTTTCTGCCCTGGGATCAAATCGACTAGTGTTAAAGACTGGGTTGCAGCGCCAGCCATGGCGTTTCTGCAAGTAGACGGAGGGTAATTCGGGAAGCCACGTCATCAGATCAGATGCCGATAGGCACCGCACCTCAAGAGAATCTCAAACGCATCCAAGCGTCTGGTCTGCTTGTTGGCTCTGACATGTAACGCGTTGGGAAGTGTGTGGTCCCTAAGACTCCTTTACAAGAAAACCAATAAGAAGGTTGATTCCTTACACACCTTCTCACACGGGCAGTGACCTCGATTTTTGAGGAGCAGGAAATGTGGACTCCTGCAGTGCTCTAATAAACCCTCTCTACTTTCGAAACCATCTCGGCTAAGCAGTTTACAAAGAGCAGCCACACGCGCAAACACAAAGCTCTTTGAATTTCTGCGCTTTCAGTACTGTGGATTTGCAGATTTTACCAGCGAACTTTTCCAAAACCTACGGAGCTCTTTGTTCGATCTCACTTGGAATATTTTATTTAGATTTCTTATTTGGTTAGCACTGGCAAGGCATTGTCTAAACAAACATTAGTAACGAAGTAAAGTTATGACAATATGTGCAGATAAAATATACAAATACTAAATAATATAGACAGAACTTGTTCTGCTAAGTTTACAGTAAGCAATGTTTTGAAAATAATGGTGAACTAGAAAAAATTGGCACTTAAAAAACTCCTACCTTAACAATGGAGGCAGAATGTGATGAGAAAAGAACTGCTATGGAAAAATAAGGTCAGGTGGTAGATTACGGTAATACTGCAGCAGCATTTCAATGAGATAATGAAACGTCAAGATGATCTCGTTCTTAATCACTTTGCTGGCGTACGGTTCAGATCACCTGAAAACGTGCAAACGAACATGATAGCCCTCACCATCTCAGGAACCAGAACTGAATCTGATGATGCGGATAGCATCCACGTTAACCCACGCAAGCATTTTCCAGACAAGGACCAAACGAACGCGGCAGGGCGCTGACTCACCGCTCGTGACCGTCGACACAGCGACAGATCAAGTCGCTACTTTCAGGGCCTCGAGTCAGCGCGAAAACATACAGTCTCCAAGAGTGTCACCTAAATCTCCTGATAATCCTTTCGCGTACCGCGTGAGAGCTTTTACCGGGACAAAGTGATGAGGATAAAGGTTAAAATGAATCAGTGTTGGCGATGAAATGTGCAGTCTTCGCTTGAAATGCAGATGGACCTCATAGTTAATCGACTACTTCAATCGGCAAGTTGTTATTCCAAAGAAAATCCTTTACCTAGAAGCAAAAAGAGAGAGCCGCTTTGCACGTGATAATGACGCAGTGTGGAGGCATAACAGCGCAAACATTTCCATGGCGATAGGGGAATGACAAACGGTGGCATTATAAGGTCCGGACTCTGCGTCCACAGTGGTTTTAAGAAGGAGATCGAACGAAGCCTCAGGAATCCAGAGTGCAGATGACGGCCAGACGAAGATGGTCAAGAAGCGACGGCAATTTCGGTGTTGTACATGCCATCAGACGAGCCTCTTTTGATTTTGATGAAGATCTTTTCGCTAAAAACCTTGGAACATCTCATTAGGCCGCATTTGGAATATGCGACGCACGCCTGAACCCCGGACAGTCGCAGCAGATAGTTGAAACTGCGTACGGAAAGAGCGACAGAGGAAAGCCTCACCAAAATGGTGAGAGGTCAGCGCTCCTTTCCCGCCATTTCTAACCCGCCCAATGAATCCGAATCTGTTCCCTCTGAGTTGCGATAGGCAAATGCGTGGTGGATTCTCCCAAGATATTCCGCAGACAGTGGAAGGGATTGGATTTCATGGAAGCACCTGATCCTCGGATATCTTTGCACTTTGCCGCCACGACTCCATCCTCCGAGGTCACCTTTATTGAAACTGCAGACCTCGGCAGGCGAGACTGATGTGCGCAAGTTCTCTTCTCTGTCAGAGTGGTGGAAACCATGGAATGCCCTCCCTGAAGACGTTGTGCTCTCACCATCGCTGGAAAGCTTTTAAAAGCGAACCTTGACAGTTTTTATGTTCCGCAACGAGCCTCGAGCGATGAGAGGCATTTATCTTAACCCCTCGAGGAGTCGTGCACCACTTGTCAAATTTTTATGACCGCCTTTTTGTACCTTTGGCAACCCACACGGTTTCTCTGTATACCGCACTTAATTTTACGTTACAAATAGGGTACGCAAAGGCCCATGCCTATTCATCTCAATAAATTGAATTTGAATTGAATTGAATCTGCCGTATGAAACTAGACTGGTTGGTACTTTGGATTTGTTTCCTCTCAATTATACGCGTAACTACGCGGCGACCTCATGCAAACCTGCTCTGGATTATCAGGAGGCCACGAGTGTGCCCCTAGAATTCACTGACTTCTTTCGAATTGACTGAGACGGAACATCTGCGGATTCATCCCTTTAAAATGCAGAGGAAATTGGTCCCCACACCGACGTTTGTCGGAACGCCTTTTCGCAGAGGGTCGTTGGTATGGAATGGGACTCCCCTGATGAGGTGGTCCTATCAGAAACTGTTGACACATTTAAATGCAGACTGGATACTCATTTGTTGAGAAACTATTTTAAATATAATGAAGCTTGTGTCAGTAGAGGCAGCTTACGTCTGGCCCAACATACCGATGACCTTAGGTTTGCATTTGTCGGATTTATTGCCGTAAAACGTTTATTCTTCTGTCATTTTTAATGTGAATAGGAGCCTCAAGGGCGAAAGCTTTTATTCTCTCTCAATTAAGTGACTTCGCGACTCAAAGCGGACTTTGAGCCTTCTGAAAATCAATTTAGGCCAGGGCATCTGTATCTTTTGCAGCGAGTGCTTTTTGTCCAGCTTTGCATCGTATAAAAGTAAGTTCGTAACACTTGAGCTTTCCTAAGAAAGCCGGATTGTGCAAGATGATAATATTTTACGGGTTTCTAAACATAAATCATTAATTTTTGACAACCTTCCATAACCTTGCAACGAGATTGAGGTCAGGCCGACAAGCCTGTTGTTTGGCAGTGATCATTTTGAAATTAAAACCTTTGGCCAGCGTGAGCTGATGGTTGAGCGTCGTCTAAACTTTTCATGTAAGAAGTAGATAAACGTTAAGAAGCCTCTTTGATTTACAGATATGTCCGTTGGATTATCTCTTTGATGAACAGACCGACTATTTCCAGGTCAGTATGGATTTTTCTGATCACTCTGAAGCGGCGTTTTAAACGATCGAAATGAGGGACGAGTAAAGGAAGGTGCTGTGAATTTAACTTTGACGGCGTGGTACGGTCGTATCTTGTGGCGTTCACCCTTTACTTTTTGTGCGGTATCGGCCTGCGTTTTCTACTGTATTATGCTTGGTGATTTGATATCAAAGCACATATGTGAACTATGCTATTGAAGTCATTAATAATTTAAAGAATTCTTTTTGTTTGCAGTTTAATGAGCTAACCCGCAATGCCTGATGTGTCTCTTAATTTGTCCAGAAGTCATTTATCAAAATCTAGTTTACCTTTTTAAGAACTCTGAACATTGTGTGGTCTATGTCCATTTTGTCTGACCCTGATAGCAAAATTCCGGGAAATTTTCGTCGCCTGTGTAGCCTTTAAATTTCTTCGCCAGCATGGAAGGTAAAAGCTGACCGTGGATACCTCGCTCCAAGGGCGCCAGGAATGATCTATATTTCGTCGCCGAATAGTTTCGTTCTTGCGCAGCCGTCCCCAGGACGGAAATGAGGACAGAGGACGGTGACTCAACTGTGGAAACACCTGAATTTTTGGAGAAAGCGATGGTGTGACTGTTTTTAAGACTTTGAAGAATTGCACTTGTTTGTAGACTATAGCACACTTTACTCCAAAGAGGCGTGGGGACTCAGCCAATCAAAATATCCGTTAGCACCCGAAGAGAAAAATCGGCTGCGGTGAAGGCACATTTGTGATATCGCTTTGCTTTTAAAAGGCTGAAGATTCGGCAGATATATAACGATCGTTATATGTAAAGTATATATTTCTTTTTCGAGATAATCTGCAAACGTTGAAAAAGGCGATGAAATGCGTTATATCTCTAATCCCTTCCTTAAAAATAATACCTGTTTAGCTTCGGCAAGAACGTAATATGCGACCCAACCTAGATGCAAAGTGATATATCAGCGTGTAATAGTGACCGTAATACACGCCAACATAACCCTAACTCTATTCATAATGCCTCGATAGGGTTATCTTTCTACTGCGAGGTTAATAAGGACGCGCAAGATTTCGTTGGTTTTAGGAGGACCGAAGTATCGGGTCACGCAAATATCCCAGCAACGACAATTACGACACCCATTAGTTTCCAGAATGCATCCATTTTACTTCGATAATGAAAGATCGCGCAGAGCAGGCCTCATTCTTGTGCAGAGCTGGCCTCATTCATATTCACCCTCATGAGTCTCAATAAAAGTGTAGGATCCGCTGGGAATGATACTCGCTCATATAGATCGGCGTGAGGTAAAGCCACCGGATCTCGCAATCCGCACACTTGTCGGACAGCAGACTATAGTGTGAGCTTACTTACTCGTCAAAAATTCTAACTCTAACAAAACCATAGGTAGGGTTGGAATTAGTTTGGCGCTCTCCTTTTATTCATTTAGTGCAATCCATACAAAATCCTATTACCACCGGTCCCGTATTACTCTGCGTTTGTCACATAGTACGTTCTTGTCTTTACCTCTTACACTCTTTCACTAATCTGTAGTTATATAACCTCTTTATTCTACATTTAGTCTAAATGTTTAATTTATGTGTCTGCCATTGATCGAGAGTTATTCTAAAGACGGTAGAATTCTGAAATGTCCATTAAAAATACAAATTGATTTTTACACGGGTAGGACTTTGCCGATGGTTTCAGCTTACGAGAAGATGGTCCGGGATTGTTGTCCACAACAACTGTTGGCAGAAGCCAACAGGGAAAAAGAAAAAGCTCCAGGTTGGATAATTTAGCGCTGCAGTTGTCATTCTGAATACCGAAAACTTTCAATCTGTACAGTGATCCAGTTAACTGCTGTTTCCACCTTAACAGACGGTCCGTTAATTTATGGCCCTTAAAATTGACAGGCATGTTCTGTGTATTTTCGTAACAGCCTCCACCTTTACGCTGAAAACCATCTTCCAATACCTCTTTTTCGCGTTCTCTATGATTCGTGTCTAAACATTACACTGCATTACCACAATAATGCGATACAGACATAAATAAGCGGGTTTAAGTCAACAAACGCAAGCCGAGACACGCACAGGCACCCTCACGTATTCCACGTTCTTCTACGCAAAAATGGCGCGTAGGTGCGCGCAATGCCGCAACCATTGAAAGTTTCTTCTGACGTCTCAGAGGTTGAGGTTCCGATAAGCTGTTATTTCGGCATATTTCTTCTATGTATTTTGCTACCTGAGAATCCATCGATCACAGTTCATGGCCACAACTGCAGCAGTTTAGTTGGTGAATGTTGTGATGTCTAATACTAAAAGATTAAAGTCAAAAATATCGCAAACAAACTGAGTATTCTGTGATAAAATACGCTGTAAACCGCCACACAACCCTGATTAATACGTGAAGTACTTACTAATTAAAAACTGAATTTAGCACTATCCAGTGGGGATAGTAGTTAAAATATTGAAATTTTCACTATGGAGACTTGGAATAGAAGTCTTCGTTGGAACAGAGTTATAACTCAAATATCGATTCGGGTTGCTCTATAGACTGGTGATCAGATCACAGATCAGATCGCACGCTGCGCCTGCTTATCTCCATAATCTCGGCATTTTATTTCGCATTAGCTAAAAATTCTAGTAAGTTATTGGTATTTCACTAGCGTTCTTTGCTTGATTGTGTGATATCAATGTGTCGCGACTGCGTTTCCCGTGATTCTAACCCCAGTACTTATATTCGTTCCTCCCAACTGCAGTTTATGTACTAGTGGACACAAGCCATAGTTGCATGCCAAAGCAAATGGGATTTTCCGTCTACTTGGAGATTTTTAACTGATATTGTATATTATTAACAGTTAATTGGTCCTATTTTCATTGATATTTGTTTGTTTTTCTTCGATTCTATCAGTCCCTTAAGCGTTCCTAAATTATTAAGTATCATTTATGTGGTTGATATTCCGGTCTTGTACTACGCAAAGGATTGTTTGTCAAGAAGCACACTCCATCATCACTTTTTTCTTTGAAATAATAAATTATGCTACTACAAAGGTATTTGCATAAAAATGTACGCTTGAATATCAAAGTGTCTCCTCCTACGCATCCATCACCTCATTGTCCTATTTTTCAGGTGAAAGACAGCCGAAGCGCTTTCAGCTGGGAGCCCTATGCACGTTGTGTTTGTGTCGGAAGATCCAATTTTGGTTGTGGTAACTTTTCACACAATCGATCGAATAAGGTAAGGGCGTTCGAGTCTTCCCTGATTCCCCACCGCCTACTAGAAACCGGCCTAACGAAGGTTGCTCCTCATCTAACCACAGAGCACTGCGATCTTCAAGCTGCCCGCCATCTTGTCTCTAGAAACGTCGATTTTGGACCCTAACGTCGTTGTGGCGCTTAATCTATCCAGATGTGCTTTTTCTCACGTCAAGTAAGTTTCACACTTTTTTTATCTTTTAAAAACTTAGCTATCGGCTTGTTTGCAATCCCGCGGTTTTCGCTTGCTTTGAAAGGACATGCTAACTGGTCGCGTATGCTCATGAACCTTGGCAGAGGAATTTTCAAAAGGAACAGATACAGCATGCCGATTTGGTGTGATGTTACTGTTAACATCTACCTTGGTGCCACGAACAGCATCGAATGATGACGAAAGCCGTGCCTTACCCAGTGGCTTCCCGCCGACTTCGTGTTTAATAGCCTCACATTATGGATTTTCACGGGCCTATAAGACAGAGTGTGTATGCAGGTACGATAGAGGGAATGTGAACTTTTGGAAGCTGGAATATTTACCTTGAGCGGGGTTTTCGTATTACTGTGTCCTGTTTATGGAGACATTTAAATCATTCCTACCACACTTATTGCCAAAGTTGGGTTTTTATATTGATTATTATTCCAAATGATCCCCAGATATTCCAGTCACGCCTGGTTATTGGCTTTTGCAAAAACAGCCAACTAACAATTGACTTCCTTTGATTAACTTAAAACACAAAAAAGTATTCAGAATAATATTATGCTGGTGAGAAATAAAGATTTTCCATGTTAAGTGGAACATCCGAAGGTTGACAAACTTCGTGCCAGTTGAGAAGCATATAAGGCAGGTGCATAGCGCAGGCACCGGAAAGTTTGAGTTTAACCTTTCAGACAATCGTTAGACTAATTATCTTTCGATACTGCGTTTTTAGTTGCAGTATTGCAGCTAGTCAACTGATTGATGTTTGATATTTTCAAACAAAATTCTGAGAATTCACTGAAATGTTTTCCGGTTTTACCTTGTTCAAGATGCGGTTGTCCACGGCGCAGATGATTTTGTAATTAACATCGCGGACAGGGACCTCTCATAAAATTGTCGCCAAGGTCATGGGAGTAAATTAGGTTAAGCATTAAGTCAAATTAGATGTAATCACATATCTGCGACAATTGAATCCTTTCAACTATCAAGGCGTTTTTTTAAATTTCGGTGAAAGTTTTGGCTTTTTCGATGTTCTCAACCAATTGTCTAGAATGATAGATTTTGAAATTCGTTGGTCATCACAATTTTCAAAACAAGCCGGTTCCGAAAACTTCTACAGATAATTTAAGTCATATTCATAGAAGCAGCTAAACGCCAACGAAAAATGATGTTCATAACAAGCCGTGCGATTAATATTCTCTTGATTAAGCAAAAAGCGTTTTCTACCTCGTTATTTGCTTAAAAGGTGCTTTTTATTACAGAAGTTTTTTGCACCCTCATGCAAGTTATTCAAGCTCAGATAAGAAACAAGCCCAAATACAGAGATCAGGCTTGGAAAATCATCCGACCTAAACAGATTCATGTGATTCATGTGACCTCCGAAATGCCCCCCGTTGGACCCCCTCCCAAGGGCGAAAGTTTTTTCTCCTAAATATCACCGGGAGTTTTTTTCACTGTCTGCTCTTTTTCAACTATGTTCCACTATGTTGGCCTCGCCAACATATCGATATACTATTTTTTGATACTACAACTCGCACGTACAAAATAGGGAATTCAAAGATGACTCACCTACATCTCCCTCAAATATACTGATACTGATACTGAAAGGCCGATCGACCCAAACACACAGCCTGTTAACGGGGGCCGCGATGGCGACAGAGGCTACGGTGAGATGCGTGTCCGACGCAGCCAGACAGGCGGTCCATCAGACACAAGGCAGTGTGCGGCATATAATGAGAGCAGTTAGCACGACTTTCCAGTCTCTGACGAAACACTTACCCGAAGAGTCAGGCACCTAATAAACATTTCCCGGTGAACACCTCTTCTTCCTTTGACAGGCCATCTTGGAAGTTCATTTTGCCTACTGTTAAATTGTCGAGCCATTCACAAGCCATGCTTACAAAGACTGTAAATTTTAACCTGTGGTTAAGTAGGGAATATAATAAATGATTCAAGCGTCATTTTATCGTTTATTATTGCCTGAGTCATTTGATTTCGCTGCTCTATTCCACCTGTCAGGTCCTTAGGCAGCCGAAGAGGTTCGGCTGTCAGGTTGTACATATTCCAGATTCAGATTCACCGCAACGCTCTTTGAAGTATTCTCTTTCCTTCCTGAGGTCGTAATACTTGAAATCATATGTACCATCTCAAACGTCCAAAGATGCGTAAACCAATAAAGTGATACCAAACCTTGGTAGTTTCAAGCGCGTCAGATTGTTTATAGTGAGCAAAGTACGCTGAGCTCTCGACCTCACTCTCTCCCCCACCCCCACAATCAGACCACCGTCCGAGCCGGTCAGTTGTTTGATGCGGAAGCGGGCGCAGCTGCTGGTGACCTCGTTTACGTGTACTAAGTACACGACCTGGCCTCGCCAACATATCGAGATACTATTTTTTGATACCACAACTCGCACGTACAAATAGGGAATTCAAAGGTGACTCACCTACATCTCCCTCAAATATACTGATACTGATAATGATACTAGAACGTGCGCCGTTCTGCGTGCGAATATGGTTTAACCTTAACACTAGCCTTAGCATCAACTTAAACTGTAGCCCTAATCTTAATTCTACCTTGAAACTTAACTCTAGAGTTAAAATTTACCCTAACCTTAATCCTTACACACCGGAAAGTTAATCTTAAACTTAACCCTCAACTTCACTCCAAGCATACATCTAACCATATTTTCCGTGGAATTTTACGCAAAGACACGCGAATCACGAGCGTTTCCTGTTCCCATGTCATACTTACCTTTATGTGCAACACGCTAGACCACTTAATAAACTGTATGCACTCCTGAGTGACTATTTGCACTTCAGTTCGCCCATTTCACGAGATTCTGCGTGCGTGTATTTGAAGAGTTACGGATGGATCTGTTTATTGGCACCCAGCAGGAATTTTAAGCATTTTCAATGTGTTCAGGGGCGTGTCAGGACGTATTTATTGAAGACTTTTGCCCTTCATGGTGACCCACTACGGAAGGTACGCTAATCATTTAAAATTTATCGAGACCGGCTGGAGGTAACAAGGATCTTTAAATCCACCATTGTCATAAATTATAATCAGACCTTCTTACTAACAAAACAATTGTGTCGGTGAGCAATATTTCAGCCCCCACTGTCTGAGCAAACCTTTCCTGTGATCTAGTTGCATACTTTCGCTTATGACTTTGTTCGGAGTACCGCAAGTTGTCTTTGTGCTTTAAAAGTCAATGGCGTTTCCAAGTTTCTGTCAGCGCGCTGACCTTAGTTGCTTGTAGGGGCTAGGGAATAGGAAAAGGTATTTCAACCTCTGTGGGTACATTAGATATTTAAGCTATTGGGCCACGCTGTTCACGCCAAGTGGCTCCGGTTCAAGGTGCCCAATAATCTTCATCAGTCATTGTTTCCTGCCGTTCCGTATGGCACCTCACGAAGACGCCAAGATGCTCTCCGAAGAGTTCCGGTGGGAATGATTTATTGACACGTTTAATCTACCACTTTTGCAGGGTTCCAACAGCAGAAAGTTCGCGTTTTCTACACGCTCACATCCTTTCATGCAGTCTCAGACTTTTGGCCCGCCTTCCAGTATAGAGGCACATAGTTCGACACATTGAATCTTCAAAAGCAGTCGTTGGACCAAACATTTAGTTTACCGATGCTAGATTGCAATTTCCTTCCATTGCCAGCACAGCTGCTTAACTCTGTGTTTTTACGTAGGCGTTTGTAGTACCGCATACTCTCCACGCGTCCGAAACCGTTGGCCCAACTGCGTGGGACGATGTAGGTGGTCTGTGCAGTTGTTTCTTCGCAGCCGGCTGTAGAACCTTACCGAAAAACACCAGTTGCAATGATGACTTGGACACGACTATTGAAGCATTCCTATGCGACATCTGCTACTTAGGCGTTGCCAGGATTCATCTCTTCAGGGTGTGTCACAGACGTGCTGACCTAAGAAGTTCAGCCACCTTGGCAAGGTGGTGCAGCGATGGATACTTGCGAGGGATTATAGTGAGAGTATACTTGCACTGCATATGCCTCACTCATTGTTCCACTATTCCATCTGAACCTTGTGTCATGACAGAGTCAAGAAGACCGGAGATTGGAGAGGGCGAGGGTGGCTGGCGCGGGTGGCTGGCGCGGCCGGAGCCACCCATGAGCGTGCCGCCACACCTGGCTCGGATCCTACGGAGTGGGAGTGCCATAAAGGCCACGTTAAGAAGAAGAAGTTAGATGAATAGCAAGCCGTTGCGGATCATATGGACCGCACGTTGGCAGACGGAGGAGTAAATTACGTGAGGCAATCTGACTGAGAAGCACGAAACGCGCTTTGGCGGTAAAATCCCTCCCATAAAATCTCATTCGTCCCCTCGCTAGCCTTTTTCTGACTGACACTGAGCCCTATTCAATGTCGGCAGAGCACATTTTCCCGCGAGCCAGTTGATTGGCTGTTATTAGTAGAGACTTCACCTCAAATTCCTACTATCACAGAGACGTGTCCATACGTCATTGTTTTTCATACGTGCGCTCTCTCTCTCTCTTCCTCTCCTAGTCTTTCCTCCCCTGCATAACCTCGTCCTCATCTGTGGCGGTTCAGATTTGAACGAAGACACCAAGTCTGCTGTTCAGCGACAGCAGATGTCCGAACTGATTGATAGAAGTTGGTGAGTATCATGTAGCTTTCACCTCTAAGGAGGCCCAAAGCCTTCAGTGTGTCACTGTTTATCATTTACATTTTATAGCGCCGTCGTGTTCTTCTGCTCCTCCTTGAAATCAGCATTTTTGACGCACTGGGTAAGCCTACGTTCTGTTTGCGGGAAATTAGCCAGAAATTTTTTCATGTGTCTTAATTTCTTTGCTTGAAAGTACTGGAAGATTTCCAACCGACGAGTACATTCAGACTGCGCGATCAGTCCAATGTGTATTTGTTCGGAGTGGCGGACTGACAGTGGGACTATAATGACTTCTTCCTAATGTGATTTTTATGGCACTCCCACTCCGTGGGAACCAAGCCAGGTGTGGTGGCACGCTTAGGGGTGGCCCCGACCGTGCCAGCCACCTGCACCCTCTCTCGCCTGTGGTGTTCTTGAGTTGGCCATGCTACCGGGCCCAGGTTGCGGAGAGGGAGAGAAGGTGCGGTAAATGCAGCGCAAATGACAGTCCCTGCGCCACCCTGCAGTAGGACACATGTTGGACCTCGTTGAAACCGACGGTCAACCTGTTATTTGACAGTGTGTGACTATTTCTTGGGTTAGTTCATTGAAAAATTGATGTCTTTAATTTGCGTCACTATGCCTCGCTTAGCATCTTATGACCGAATGGACTCTAGTTGAATCCAGAGCCCTTAGGAAGGTTTACTGTTCTACGGGTTTGTCGTTTTAAGAAGGCTTGGCCAAAAGATACTAATCAACTTAAGGATGGTCTTTACAGATTTAGTAAGAAAGTTTGTTTAGCCTTATCAAAAGTGTCCTTCAAGATTAAATACGATAGCTTAGGAAATCGGTCCTGGTTCCGAAAACGCCTGTGAAGAATGGAAAGGGTCTGTGGTATACATGCACCACCAGTTTCTGGTTTAAAGATGAGTACGGAGGACATCAAAGTAAGGGATTTGTCCTGTGCATAACTATGAGTGGCTGTCTCATACAACAGTAGCAGCTGGCGATGCCAGTGTGCGTGCGTGCTGATAGTGCTAACTTTCGTCTGGGGAAAGAAGCTGTGACACAAGATGCTTTTATGGAGTTGTGGAAGGAGGTTAAGGGCTCACATGTGCGAAGCGAGGAGTAGACTGCGACGAAAATGGACGGGAGCTGGTCATAGTGCAGAGTTGATGCGCTTGGGAACGTTTGCAGTGCCAGTGGATAACCTTCATGCAACAAAATGTTGAAGGAAGACTGTAGGCATCGCAAGGATGGCTGTCGGTTACAACTCCGATCCCCTTGCATGACGCTGCCCAACAATACACTCCACGTGTCGTCTAAAAGCTGAAGCAGTTGGATTGCGAAACCCTGCCTTTTTCGCCATACGCATATCCGCGGATGGTGATTTGGCAGTAACTGTTATAGCAATACCGAACTCGCGGAACTTTCCAAGTAAAATTTCTTTTTCCGCATTACTCTGCAGGTTAGAGTAGCCTGTAGCTCATCTAGTGCAGCGTGGTGCATGCAGTAGAGCCTTGTGAACCCTCGCGCCCGAGGCCATATCCAATCGTCTTGGCATTGTCTTGCCACCGGAGCAAGTTGAGCGAAGGAATTGACACTGCGTTAGATGCAGCACAAGTCTGCCTTATTATAAACTGATTCATACGCGTAGGTAACCGGTACTGCGCCCACTCCGTGACGCCGGCGATGGACCTCGTCGCTAGCGACGCCTGAAATTTCAGTCACTTCCTGCGGCGCCACAAGATGTCAGAATATCAGAAATTGTTACTCATCAACAGCAGCATTTTGTGTATTTTTGGCTTTTGTGCTCTTTCGAAAGTTTTACCCTACTATCATTGCATTCCCTGAAATGCCACGCTTCGTACAGTAGATGCTATCTTTTGTTTATACGCTCTACTAATATCTTTCCTCCTCCATCTTCCTAGCCCAATTATCATGGCTTGCTCCGTACAATTCCACAGTGTGAGTTTGTCAGTCCTTTTCCTCCGAACACTTTTCGTTAAGCTCTCTGAAGGTCGTTGTCATTTTTTAGAAGTCGAGCCATAGTAGTTCAACCTGTGCCCATTTCCTGTCGTCGGCGCTGAGCTTTGCAGAGAACAGAAGGATCATGTGGTGGATTATACTGAGATTGTCGTGGTAACGTGGTTGGGGGGGGGGGATGGTTGGGTTATGATTTACTGGGGCGTAGGTTTCTCAAGGGGTTGTGGCGGCGGTGAAGACGGCGCTAGGGATTGATTGAACATGCGAGTGGTGGATGATGGTGGTCGGTCAGCCCGCTTCCTGCAGAGTTCGCCTCGGATCACGTGCTTCCACCGTCGAGTACCGGCAAAAATCTGGTGCAAGCTATGTGAGGTCGATTAAGCAGCCTTTTTATGAGCAAACTGACACCAGGCGTCAACCTCCGGGACACTATACTTGTCCGCATCGTTGGAAACGCGTAGAGGCTGGCACCACAGCACCTGATTGACTGCTTGAAAGGTCTTTACGTAGGCAATAAGAAGACTGTTTGAACGCCAGAACCGTTTCTTCATTCGTCTTAGCTTACCAACTCGGACAGGGGTCCAAAGTCAGAGGTAAAAGTGGTGACAAAAGAAGCACCAGGTATAGAGGGTAAGAGCCAATCCAACATCATAAATGTCAGCCTGAAGGGGGTTTTTCAGGTCTCTGTATGCCGGAGCCAGATCGGTATATCGATTGACTGAGTCCTGATCGGAGACCCAGGCTTTGGTCACTTCGCGACCTGTCTTGTTTCGGGCGTCAGCTATTATATTTATGGCTGCAAAGTTAAACCCATGACCTGTTTCGTAGGTGTCGGTAGCCACTTGTGATAATCCCTGACATAAAATTC